>SZWC01015064.1:51659-65511 GCA_023375785.1 Penium margaritaceum
AAATAGGCTTTGAGGGAGGGGTGACAGGTTCCACACCCACGTGGTGGAGGTGAGACTGAGAAAATGTGTGGAAGCTTCCTAGCAATATTGCTGCTGACTAGGCGTCAGTGCCTGGTCAGACGGTGACGACAATCACAAGTCGTGCACACAACAGCAAGGGTCTGGCTAGGGGACACAAGGCAAAGTGTCAGAATGCTTCAATAGCATTTGCAGAGAGAAATGAAAAATGACAGGTCCATGGCATAAGTATCTGCCGCGGCGCACGGCGGGTGTCGCACACGGCAGTGCAAGGTCTGTCCTAAAACCAGCCCAAACTACTGTTTTGGCCATAACACAGCATAGACAAGTCAGAACCCTACGCCGTCTGAACCTACACGTGTAGAATCTCAAGCCAGACACTATGACTGGTCACATGCATGCATCCGGCAACAAACGGTGGACACACAATGCAAATACATGCAAATCGGGCCCACGACCAGTCTACCGATAAAAGCCTACAAGCTGTAGAAAAACTACAGAAGGTCCCAGACATCATCCACGACTCTGGGGCGACCATCGATCAGCTCCGAGCAGGTAGTCCACCACTAGACGACGTCCCGGTGCCACCTGGGTCCGCGTCACGGATCTACACGAGCATGGACACGGCCGAGTGGTCACAGTAAACTGTACAGGTCAACAGGAACGTCATAAATCACAACACTCCTCCATGACCCGATGCTACGCATGTCCATACACGTGCAGCACTGAAACGAGTGCAACGAGTGCAAAAACAGTCGTGACACAGACACAGACACACCCCGTACTCAACCACTCTCAGGCAAGGGGCGAAGCCCAATGGAACGAATAGCCACCATAAACTTCTCGCGTGCCAGTGCCTTCGTCAAGAAGTCAGCACACTTCATGTCAGTGCCGACACATATGACGGAGATCACGTGTCGCTCCACCAGATCACGCACGAAATGATGCTCAACCGCAATGTGCTTCGTGCGAGCATGAAGGACACCAGAGTTCTCCGCAATGGCAAGAGCACTCTGGTTGTCACAACGAAGCACAATGGCGGGCACCGACTGAACCTGCTCAAGGAACAGGCGCTGCAACCACACCGCCTCAGCAGCCCATGCACCCAGTGCAACATACTCTGCCTCTGACAAGCTACGTGCAATGCAGCCCTGCTTCCCACTGCGCCAGGACAGAGCGGTACTACCGAGCAAGAACACGTAACCGGTGCGACTACGTCCATCTGGGCTCCTGGCCCAGTCGCTGTCGGTGTAGCCGTCAAGAACCACCGAACACTGCTGGCGAAAGCAGAGTCCGAGGTACGG
This sequence comes from Penium margaritaceum, assembly GCA_023375785.1. Lineage (NCBI taxonomy): Eukaryota > Viridiplantae > Streptophyta > Zygnematophyceae > Desmidiales > Peniaceae > Penium > Penium margaritaceum. Next base: position 52,982 of record SZWC01015064.1, read on the forward strand.
CGTGGAAACCACATACCGCACCACTCGCACGGCTGCCTAGAGGACTCCAGCATGTGGAGCCTACAAAAAATGTGCAAGGAGGTTGACAGCAAAAGTGATGTCGGGGCGTGTGGTAGTGGCCAGGTACATCAGAGATCCGATGAGGCGGCGGTACAAGGTCACATCCACTGTCTCCCCCAGTTGTGTGGGTTCGTCCACCTTCAGGGCGTCCTATCCGTCACATGTGAGAGGTGTGGAGGCCATTGGCACTTCGCCAAGGAGGTCATTGAAGTGCTCCCGCACAACGCGTGTGTATCAGGCCTGATGCAACAGAAGTGTCTGGCATCTACGGTCTCGTACAATCTCCATGCCAAGAAATACTGCTGCAAGACCAAGGCCCTTCATCCTACAGGCAGTCTGGACGACCGCCTTGGCCTCCTTCACGGACTCCATGGAGAGAGACGCGATCAGGAGGTCGTCCACATAGACCAGGATGGAAGTGAACCGCTCAGGCGCCTATCGGATGAAAAGAGAGGGATCTGCCACGCTCTTTACATATCCCGCACGAGTCAGAGTGCCTGTGATCTCCCGGTTCTAGCACCGAGGAGACTGTTTGAGTTTGTACAAGGACTTGCGCAAGCGCCAAACCTTGTCACCGTCCTCAAAGCCTGGTGGCTGGGCCACGTAAATCTCCTCATCCTGAGAGTCATGGAGGAACGCATTGTTCACATCCATCTGGTGCAGTTCCCAGTCATGTTGAGCCACCAGACCAAACAGAGCACGAGCTGAGGTCATGCGGCCGACAGGGGCAAAGGTGTCAGTGTAATCAACGCCCTCGATCTGAGAGTAACCCTTGACGGCCAAGTGAGCCTTGTGACGTTCCAGTGAGCCATCCGGCGTCACCTTCTTGCGAAAGTCCCACTTGACCTAAATCGCCTTCCTCCCAGGTGGAAGGTCGACTAGCTCGTAAACTCCGTGCTCTCGGATAGCACGAAGCTCATCCTCGCTGGTGGCACGCCAGGCGTCGGCATCATCTGATGAGAGGGCCTCCCTCATTGTGCCCGGATCAGGCGCCAACGAGGGAGAGCTCTGAGTGGCAAGTGGACACGCCTCAAAACTTGGCCTGCCGACCACAAGGTCAGCTGCTGCATCACAAGCGGTACGAAACTCGCGAGTGACAAGATCGTTCCCTACAGGAAACGCTGGATGTACCTCTGTGTGATTTGTACGGACACTCAAGCCGAGGCCCTTTGTGCTGGGATCGCCAGTCGCAACGCTGCGAGTGGAGCGCCTAGGTGCTGGACCTGACACTCGCGGGGTTCCGGAGCCCAACGGTCGAAGACAACCATCGGGTTCACGCGAGTAGCCTGGTCTTGAAGGGCTGACCGCAGGCTCAGAGACAGGCACGACCACATCCAGTGAGGACTGAGGCATAGGGGCAGGTGATGTAGTGGGAAGAGAGGTTTGTGAGCGGATGGGAGACGTAAGACTGGGAGTGGCAGCAAGACCGTCCACAGAGATAGGAGTACCGGTGGACAGCGGGATAGCATCATGGGTGTTTGTGGGGTGTGAGGGTGTAGGAGAGGAGACAGGCTGGATGGGAGAGTTCTCTGGGCCGACAGCAATGATCGCCAGGTCATCAAGAGATGGAGACCGAGAAGTGGAGGGGGCTCGAATGGACACATCAGCCGGACAAGTGGTGCTCGTAGGCTAAGACTCCTCCGTCCGTCGAGAAACCTCACACGTAGGAACCTGTGTGACAGACATCGACACAATCGACGTCAGATCACGGTATGTGAGAGACTCAAAGAAGAGAGCGTCGCGGGACTCAACAATGCGACGATGGGCGGGATCCCAAAAACGCCAAGACTTTGACCGCGGAGAGATACCAACGAAGTCACACAAGCAAACCCGCGGAGAGACCTTAGACCCCTGCTGATCCTCCGTGTACCACACAGAAGCCACTGAGTCCCAAACACGAGCCAGACCCAGATCGGCACCGTGGCCAAACCAGAGCTCATATGGTGTAACGTGGTCCGGAAGAGGACCGTGCGGGAGGAGGTTCCAGACCCACGTCATGTAGGCAAATCCTTTGAAGGCGAAGGATTCTGGGAGACCGCACTCAGACCGCAAAGCACGAACCACATCCTCCATGGTGCGGTTCTAGCGCTCAGAGACACTGTTCTACTGAGGAGTAGCAGGAGCGAAGACCTGGTGAAAAATCCCGCGCTCGGCAAAAGAAACTGTCCATGTCGCCAACAAAATTGCCGTCGCGATCCGAGCAGAAGGTATGCAGCGAGTGGCGAGACTGATGCTCAGCCATCACTAGCCAGAGAGGAACCGCGAGAGTGGCATCACTCTTCTGGCGCAGGCTGTAGACCCACCGCATCCGGGTGAAGTCATTGGTCAGGGTCAAGACATATCGGCCCCAATCGGATAAGGACTCCACTGGGAGAGGACCGAGAAGGTCCGAATGAACCAGCTCGAGGGGGCGAAGGGATCAAGAACGGGAGTCAGGGTAAGTGCAGCGATGCATCTTACCCTGGGCACAGAACAGAAAGTTGGTCGGAAAATTGGCGTCTCGAAAGAGGACGTGTCAAGACCGAGGACGGGCTGTGTCCTAATGAGCTTCGACACATTGTCGCAGATCACATGACACAGACGTCAATGCAGCAAGCGCTGATGCTCAGCAGACAGGACACCACTGACAAACACACGAGCAAGAGGGGAAGGGGAGTAAGGAGAAGAAGAGGTCCGAGGAACACAATATAGATCATCCACAACAGAGGCAGAAAGAACAACAGTGCAAGTATCAAGAGCAGTCACCGTCGCGGAGTCGACAGTGTGCTCCACAGAGAGTCCCATCAAAGTGTAGGCACACACAAAGAGCAAGATGAGCTCAAGTTCAAGCACAAAAAGCACGGTGGAGAGATACAAGGGGCCAGACGGACCATCCAAGCACACAACCCCAACACCCTCGACTGGCAAGGGCTGACCAGACCCTGTGTGAATGGAACGAACAGACGCCACAAGACCAAGGACAACGAAGTCAGTACGACGACATGTCATGTGGTGAGTGGCACCGGAATCGATGATCCAAGTGCCACCCGAATCACGACTGGAGGACATCACGGTACAACGGGCAATGGAACACTCGGCTGCAGACGGGCGCTCGGCAACAGAGGAGGGAAACGACGAAGGGCGCACGGATGAGACTAAAAAATCCAATCTGTACTGTCAGGCTCATCATCATCACATGCCAGCTGTGCTCCCTCACACAAGTCATCACGAGAGACGAGAACAGACGAACAAAGAGTCTGTGAACCACCCGGCTGTGACGACACACTCACACCTCCCTAAGAGTGAAGCGCCAGGAGCTAGCGGAGCTCGACGATGGTGCGGTCACGGGGGTCCGGGTCTCTGCTGCTCTCTGGTGGGGAAGCGGGAACTGCTGCGGTCGTGGACGTCGCGCGACCAGAGGCTGTGCTCCTCGACGCAGACCGTTGTGCGTGTGCAGCCTGAAGACCGCGAGTGATCCGCGCCCAGTTGAGCGGCTGTTGGCACTCGGTGTAGCGGTGAGCGCCTCCACATTTGTAGCAGTGAATAGTGCGTCCACTTCTACCCCCTGATGACTATTGCTGCGGTGACTGTTGCTGCGGTGACTGTTGTTGGCCCAAGCCATGCTTCTTTCTACTCTTCTTCTCCTCTGTTACCGCTGTCACACCCTACGTCTGAGTCGGGGTAGCTGGGGTGGAAGGGGAAGAGGAAGGCTTGCCGGAGGATGGAGAAGTGAACTATGAGAGAGGCGTCGGTGGTGACGCGATAACCGGTGCAGCAAGTGAACTCTCCTGGTGGGCGACGGCTGCCTCACGAGCGGATGTCACCTGGAGGAAAAGCTGATGCGCCCAAGGAAGAAGCTAAAGGGAGGTGGAGAAAGGCTCTAGCGCGGCTACGTTGAACCTCGTGAAGATGTCGGCATGCTCAAGACAGACTCCGATCATGAGCGTGCGAAGCGCCCACAGCTGTGTCCCTCCTGCGGTCCCAAGGCGTGTGTAGATGCGCATGGCGCGCCGCCATTAAGCGAATGTGGGCTCAAAAGGTCCCTCACGAAGGGAGTGGAAGGCACGGATTTGAACCGCGTGGGTGGCGTGCGTCCTTGCAGCAAGCAGGGACAATGTCAGCTCCCAGCCCCGACGTGGTTCAGCACTCGCGGCCTCTCCAAGGAAGGGGCAAAAGTCCACGACAATCTCGCAAGGCATGGTGTAAAGAATTCCGCGCGTCGCCCGAGCTATTGTCAGCACCTGAGCACAGTCCGTAACCTGGTACTGACTGTGGTAGTAGGGCCAAACTCCCTCAGAAGTGGCCCAGACCTGAAAAAGGGTCTCCCAGCAGTCAAAGCCATCCTCGCTGACATATCGTGGGGGTGGTGTCTCGAAGTCCTTGGGTTGCCGCTCCGTAGGGAGAGCAGCCACAGGATGGGAAAGACAAGGGATGGGGTAGAAATCGGGACGAGGAAAGTCGCTGAGGTAGGTCTCGGGTGAGGATCGGATCGTTAGGAACGAGGAACCGGAACGCGTCTGCAACTGGCGAAGACGCTCCTGAAGTACGCGAATCTCCCTCTCAAGAATGTCATCGTCCATGCCTGGCATATCAGGGTCCTCCTCCAAAGGATCAAGAAGTGGCGGGTCCTATCCTATCGCTCTCCTTGGTGTAGATGCTGACTGCTCTGCAGAAGGTGTGACACCGCCGACTCCCCGGGAGGTGTGCTGTGGGGCCGTGGACTGACTCGGAAGAAGATCAGTGAGTGTGCGGATGGTGTCGGTCTGCTCCTGCTGTAGGCGACATATCTCATCCTGCTGACTCCGCAGGTCCGCAATGGCCTGCGAGCGTGGGCTCATGACCCCGGCGGAGGAGGAAGAAGGATCTAGCGGTCCTATGTCTTTGTCACCGGTTGGAGCCATGTCAATGCCCAGTATGGGACCGAATGTCAAAAAAGCTCCGAACGAGAAACTGACAGTGTTTCTTCAGGAGCTGAAACGTTTAGAATTATTGTATTTTTGACCCTAAAATTGCCGATGTCAGCACAGTCATTGATGAAGTCAGCGTTTCTTAACCTAGCAAAAAAATGCTAGCGCTTTTTACGCCAGCGATTTTTTATTTTTTTTGAAAGGTCATGCGAACTCCGCGTGGGGGTGACCTTGTCACCCCCTGCTCGCCGTTGTGTAGGGGCTACGCAGCTTCTATGCAGCAGAAACTGCACAGCAGCTACAATATTGCTGTTGCGCTGTTGCAATGCTGCTGCTGCATACTTGCTGCTTCCGCTGCTGCTAATTTGTTGGTGCTGCAGTGTAGTCACTGCAGTAGCTGCAATGCTGCTGCTGTGCTGCTACTGCTTGCGCTGCTGCTGCTTTTGCTACTGCTGCTCGCTGCTGTTGCTACTCGCGGCTGCTGATGCCGCCGCTGCGTGCTGTTAGTGCTCGTAACCGCCGCCGCAAGCTGCTGCTGCGAGCTGCTACTCCCTTTTTTTTTACAGGCTGGCAGCTAGACATGGCTGCTACTGCCACCCGGTGGTGCTGCAGCTGCATGAGCTAGTAAATGCCACAGTTCACCCGATGTGGTGGTGGGGACTGAGTGATGATGTCTTTGTTGAAACAAAACGGCTGCAACAAGTCCCAAGATACGGCGGCGGCGGTGACTCTCGTTGCTCCTGCCGGTGCTGTGTCTCTACGTCGCAGCTCAGCGAGAGGAGTCTCGCTGCTCTAATACCATGAGAAAATGCGTGGAAGTTTCCTAGCGATATTGCCGCTGACTAGGTGTCAGTGCCTGGTCAGACGGTGACGACAGTCACGAGTCGTACACACAATGGCAAGGGTTTGGCTAGGGGACACAAGGCAAAGTGTCAGAATGCTTCAATAGCATTTGCATAGAGAAATGACAAATGACAGGTCCATGGCATAAGTACTTGCCGCGGCGCACGGCGGGTGTCGCACGCTGCAGTGCAAGGTCTGTCCTAAACCCGGCCCAAAACCAATGCTTTGGCCGTAACTCAGCGTAGACAAGTCAGAACGCTACGTCGTCTGAACCTACACGTGCAAAATTGCAAGCCGGACGCTACGACTGGTCACATGCATGCATCTGGCAACAAACGGTGGACACACAATGCCAAGACATGCAAATCGGACCCACAGCTAGTCCACCGATAAATTCCTACAAGCTACAGAAAAACTGCGGAAGGTCCCAGACATCATCTAGGAATCTGGGGCGACCGTCGATCAACTCCGAGCAGGTAGTCCACCACCAGACGACGCCCCGGTGCCACCTGGGTCCGCATCAGGGATCTGCACGAGCATGGACACGGCCGAGTGGTCACAGTAAATTCTATAGGTCGACAGGAATGTCACAAATCACAATAGAGACCTCGAGCGAGAACGAGCTCGCTGCTCACTCGCTCTTGGCTCCCTCCCCGACGGGGATCACTTCATTGTTTTGTGACTACCCTACTCTGCACGTTTTTTTTACGTCTCTTGTCAACATGCCGTCATGTCTTGGCCTCTGGAGTACCCCCACTTGTTCCTCTCCTCATTCCCTCACTGCAAACTATTGCCTACTTTCCGTCCATCAAAAGTTGGATAGCCTAAAGCGCAATGTTGAAGGAGACCTAGTCGCTCTCCCACTTATTTGCATCGTTTCCCTCTTACTCGAGGAATCAAGAAACAATCATAGTTTGAGAGGGAAAGTATGCAACCCTACAATCAAAATCAAAATCAATGCCTGGGCTCAAGGCCCAAGTTGATTCATGGAATGATTCTCCTACATTTGTGGATGCTTGTCACTCAGGATTTATGGGTGTCGATAGCCTGTTTGTAGCAAGAGGGCCGGTTCGGCCCTCCCTCCTCGCTGAAGCGAGGGGTGGTTGCGCACCACCCCTCGCGTCAGCGAGGGCTGGCCGGCGGCCAGCAATTCCCTTGCCGTCGGCCAGCTCGCTGCCGGCCGGCTGGACGGCCGGCGGCCGGCCAAGCGACCGGCCGGCCACCGGCCGGCCAGCCACCAGCCGCCGATCGCGGCCTCAGCCCGATCGGCGGCTGAGGGGCCACGAGGGCCTCGAGGGCGAGGCCTCGTGGCCTCGTGCCCTCGCCCCCCCTCGCCCTCCTTGCAAACGAGCAAGAGAGGACGAGGGATAGGGGGAGCGAGGGTGAGGTCGAAACAACTGGCGCGAAATCGCCAGCGTGCCTCGCACGCGACGATTTCACGCCAGAACGACAAAACGTAAATCGAAGTTCGTTTACGACGAACTTCGACATAAAACAAACGAAATAACTCGTGCGAGCACACGAGTTCGAGGTAAAAATCCCTGGTTTGGGTCCCAAAACCAGGGGTTTGGTTGAAAACGGAAATGGGCCTCCGAAGACTCGAAATATTCGAGTCTCCCTGCTCTAGGTCGTTGATGACGATTGCCCCTCAATCTTGCGAAGGGGGTAAACCCCTGACACAGACTGAGAACGCCATTCGGCGAACTCTGACGACGACTTCAAAGCAAGAGCTGGAGACGCGACCCGTTACAGTGGTATCAGAGCTAGACGACCCTCACGACCAAGGGTTTGACGGAAACGGCGGCTACGAGATAGATAAAACCCTGCCGGCAGCTGCAAGCAACAGCAGGAATGCCAGAAGGGACTACGGCATCTACACTTCACGGATTGAAGCGCTGTAAACTGCGTTAGAGAGCTTGAATAAAGCTCTACTTGGTGGAGACTCTTTCATCCAGCCTCTCCTCACTTCCAAAGGGCTAGGAAGATTTTTGTGGGGCGGGGTGGGGAGTCCCCACCCTCAAAAACCACAAAATCCTCTCCATTTTCAAGGCTCCTTCAAAATTCCTTCATCAAAAAATTGGGACAGCACCCCTCCCCAAGCTTAGGGACTCTCACGACCTAAGAGCACCCTAAAAAGAAGGAGGGTGACACCTTGGGGACTTTTGGCGGCTCCCCCAACGTCGCCGGCTCAAGAAGGACGCCGCCAAGGGACGCAAGACGTGAAAAGAAGACTCGAGAGGAGGCCAAGGAAGACAAGAAGACAGGAAGAAGACAAGAAGTTAGAAGAAGGATTGGAGGAGTTGCTAGGAATTGTGTAATTCCTCTCCCATTCTTTGTCCTAGATTTGTGAGCGGTACTCACACTTCTTGTCAATACCTTGTATTGTAATTTTCTGTTTTCCTAGGTACTAGTCCTTGCCAATCGCCGTGACTCACAGCTTAGGAAGACTAGTTCCAAAATCCACGCCCTTGTGCCGACGTGGCGGCCTAGGAAAGTAGAAATTAAATTTATAATTGCCTCACAGATCGTGAGAGCGTGACTTTAGGAGGCGATTCCTCCTCAAAGTTGTGGGGCGATCCTCACAACGGTCTCCACGTGCTAGTTACACGACCGACGAGATGGCAAGTGCCGGACCGTCTAGGACCAACAAGGGCAAGGTGGTGACGTTCTCACCACACGTCTTTGGCGGACTCCAAGTTTTGGGAGCCGCCGCCGCGAGTACGGTTGCCAACCCAAAGGCAACCGTACCGCCTAAGGCAACCGTGCCGCCTAAGGCAACCGTACCGTCTAAGGCAACCGTGCCACCTAAGGCAACCGATGCCAACCTCGGCGATACCGAGAAGCGTGCGGAGGCCGCAAAGGTGCTCGACGAGCACGTCGACGCGCACATGGACGACCTCTATGCGACGGACGACGCGATGGAAGAGGATCTTCTAGAGGAGGACCCCCACGAAGAGCACGGCGCCGACGATGGCAAAGGCGACGAGGATCGCGACCATCGCCATCATCGTGCGGCAAACTCGAGCCGATTGCTTGAGAAGGAAAAGGCGTCCGCCGCATCGCCTGAAGCTGCCGACGGCAGCGAGACTGCCAAGAGCAGCAAGGGCGCTGAAAGCAGTCACACGAGAAGTTCCCGTGAGAACGAGCCGCACGACGACGTCGCAAAAGCAATTCGCGATGGCCTTCGTAGGCTTGCGTAGTTTGCTGCTGAGGCGGCAGGCCGACTGAAGATCACCACCGACGGTGGAGATACAGCATCACTCAGAGGAATTGGGGCGGACCCCCCTTCCTACGATGTGGCCGCGATGGGGTAGGGCAGCGCCCACTCGAGCGTCGTCACCAACAATAGTCTCCTCCGAAAGGTGGGACTCCTTGGAGGAGTATACGTGAACCGTACCCTCTTGCAGTGGGTAAGGGTGCACGGACAACGCAAGGCCCTGGAGGCTATCGTCGATGCTCTGACGATATCAGAGCTCAAGTTCGCGTTCGCCAACCTGCTGGCCCACGTCGGGCAGAGCATCACGGACCTTGACCGTGATCGCCAGCTGCAGCGCCTGGCGGCCCATGAGGCAAGCCGCTGATGCAACGACCTCGACAAGGCGTTGCAGAGCGTGATCCAGGTGCGGATGCAGCAGCATACGCAGTGTGCCGCAGTTGCGGATGTCACTGCCGGTGGCAGCGACGACTTGCCTACCTCGACGACTTCGGGTTCGGTCATGAACACGTCCTTCCTCCACAGTGTGGAGATCTTCCGGAAGGGCGTGAAGCTGACCGACTGGCTGAACCGCATGGAGCACGTTGTACGTGTCCACAAGGCTCCACTCAGCCAGTGGGCGACCTTGCCACAACGCGGCTTGAAGACAAACTCTTCAAGTACGTGGTCAAGGAGTGGACTGCGCAGCAGCCGCACCTCGAGTGGCAGCCCATGCCGTGGGAGACATTCTGCGTGATCATGCGCAAGAAGTGCACCCAACGTGAGGAGGCACAGCGCGCCTTCCACAAGATCAAGGACTTCAGGCAGCTGGGCAGCTCGCTCGAATCCTACTTGAGCGAGTTCACCGCACTCGTGGAGGAAGCCGAAAGTTTCACTGAGGGCGATGGGACTCAGACGTTCAAGTACCTGGAGTGCATGCTGCGTGAGTACTTGCGTGATGGTCTCGCCAGCGAGAAGCTGAAGGACAAGACCACCAAGACAGCCACTGGCCAAGCTTGGACAAGCTGGAGGGCGTTGCACGACTACATGAGCGAAGTGTATTCGGCGAACCCGAAACACTACTCTGATGCACGGCCAAACGCGCGTGCACATTAGGGCCGCGACATGCGCGTGGACGCTGCAGAGGCTGGTGGGTCAGTCGGACAGCGAGGCGGGGCCAAGGGCAAGCAGCCTACAAACCCTCCAGCCAAGAAGGCTGGTGGACACAAGGGTCCCAACAACAAGCGCAGCCGCGAGAATGACGAGCTGCAGGTGGCGCGTGAGCGCAACGCAGCCTTCCACGAAGGGCTCTGTCACAACTGCATGCAGCCGGGCCACTTTAGGGCTCAGTGCCCTGAGGCTGCTTGTGGTGGACGAGAGACCGCGGCGCTAGCTGCAGCAGCGGCACCTCGTGGGGATGGTGCAGCAGGAGGCCGCGGACAAGGCCGTGGACAGGGTCGCGGTCGTGGCAATGGGCCCGGCCGTGGTAATGGACAGGGCCGTGGGGCGGGTTTTCCCCACCCTTGAGTGACTTAAGTGGAGACCACTCAGGGGTAAAACTGGATCATGAGTTTGAGTTCATGTTTTCAGACGAGGATGTTAAACAATTTGAGTTTTTGACGAGTTCAAATTTCTCAGTTGTTTTCTCCCCTCTCATTGAACCTCATTCCGTACTTGCTGATTGACATTGCCCACTAAATCTTGCATCACCAGAGGAGATGCATGACCGAACCTGCTTAGTGGTGGCAACACCAACCACTGTGAAAGAGTTGTGTAACACAGTGATTGAAGCAAATGCCCTCAAAGCAATGAGTTCAATCACGTTCGTACCTTTAGTCGACGATTTTGACCCAGTCAAATTTAAAGACTGGAAGGTGCTAGCCGAATTCACACGTGCCCACAAGATGTGGACTCGAGTGGGTGAATCATGGGAGTTGCGATGCCTGTCGTACAGATTCCGTGTTTATCACAAAATCGGCTTACCGTCGTCGAGTCTGTTCACTCGGAAGAGTGGAGGCAACATGACGATGCAGTTCAAAGGACACCTAGCTGGTGCTCCCCTGAACGTACTGGCTGACACTGGAGGGGACGACTCTTTTGTTAGCCCTGGCTTTACCCAACAGGTTGGCCTGAAGTACGAGCCATCGAATGGCGCTGTTGTTGTCGGTGACAACCGTACAGTACCCGTGATCGGTACTTGTAAAGCGAAAATTTGTATTCAATAGTACACATAGAGTGTCACGTTGAAGGTACTCAACCTTCTTGACCCGTTCGACGTGGTGCTAGGTGATCCCTGGCTTCGTGACAACAAGGCTCTAATGTGCTTTGAATCAAAGCGTTTGATCCTCCGAAAAGGACAACGTCGCTTTACGTTGTTTCTGAGTATGGAATTATCACCGACCTGACTCAAAGTCCATGGCAGCATGTGTGCAATGCAGGTCAAGAGACGTATTCGACAAGGTTGTCGATAATTCTTGGCTCATCTGCAGAAAGTGGAGGACGAAGTGATGGAAGACACGCCACAAGAGATCAGATCTCTATTGGCGAAGTTCTCGGATGTGTTCCAAGACCCACCAGCTGGGCTTCCACCAGAAAGACACATGGGCCACACGATTCCGCTGCAACTGGAGGCGACTCCTCCGTTCAGACCCATGTATCACCTGAGCCCAGCAGAAAGGCGAGAGGCCAAACGCCAAATCAAATGTTAGAATGTCAGATCGTTGAATGCCACAAGAACTTGTATGGACAGCGCAGAACCAATCGCTTAAACCAGAGTAGATCAACACAGACACTCACAGCCAGATCTGCTCAACCAGCGATAGAGGGAGTGAACACCATGAACTCCATTCATCAGAATTCACTAACTCCTGGGTACATGATCTACTGGAGTCTAGCACTTGAAAAGAATGAGAAATAGAAATCTACAGCTGACTTAAAAACCTGCTCCGCTCGCCTTCACCTCTGGTCCGTCTCGCTCCGCACCAGCGATTCTGCCGTCTGGCGTCGGCACCTGCCGTCTTGATTTGTCCCTGTTGACGGGCTTGGGTTCCGGTCACACAGGGTCTTCGGTATCCTTGAATAGTACCTTTTTCTGTTGTCTTTCGGCGTAGCCCAATCCTGCTGTTTATGTGTTGGTCGTGTGCCATCGATATGTGATCGGACCGTCTTCGACTTTTGGACTTCGACTTTTGTGTCATCGATATCGATCGATGCCACATCCCCCCCCAGATGTCCGTACTAGCTCCCTTCTGCTCCAGGACGGACTGGTGGTCCGGTATTCTGTTCCCTTGTCTGTTCTTGTTCGAGATGCCACGTCAGCCTCCTGCCAGAGCTCCGCTCAGGCTACTACCTCCAGACCACTCTGCTCCAAAGTGAAATGCCTTCCGTAATATATGCTGCTTGTGATCATCATACTCTCGAATAACAGGTACACATGAATGGGCAGGGGAGGCATGGGTAGACCCTCTCTCCTGACCCAACGGCAGACAGGAGGCATAGTGTAGGGTAGCATAGGTGGCGGAGGGTCAGGGGAGAGAGTGGCGCCTCTC
>SZWC01015065.1:22790-36864 GCA_023375785.1 Penium margaritaceum
CCCCCCCCCCCCCCCGACTTCTCGGCACAGCTTCTCAATGCCACCACTCACAACACGACTTCGTATGCGTCGATCGGCTTGAGCGCTGATGACCCGACTGATGCCTTATTCTCATTCTCGGCATTGTGCACACACACACACACACACACACACACACACATGTATATGTATGCTCAACACACTTGACACTTGTCATTGAAGTACTTTTCAATAAAAATCCTCCATTTGTCCCAAAACCCCGAACCCCCTTTTGTCCAACACTTTATCCCTGCAAACCACCCATGTTTCGCTTGGCATAACACTTGGTATCAGAGCAAAGCAGTGCTGGAGGGGCAACCAATGCATTAACTACCAGGCGACAACCTTGCATGATTCCTCAGCCCATCTCCGCCGTTCATAAGATTGCAGAATTTGGGACAATGATGGTGAACGGAGCAAACGCATTCAGTAATGAGCAGCAGTCCCGACAAGTACTCCGGCAATAGCGGATCAGCGGCACGCGAACAACGACGCCCTCCAGGAAAACCAAGCGGCAGCAATGGCTCTCGTGGAAAATGGTGCAGAACCGATGAACCCGACAGCAGATCCGATGATGGACCCCTTGGACTCGGCAATCCCTTTGCCCCCGCTGGAGCCCATTGGATCGACACTTGGCACGATGGGAGGCACCGGCCAACAAGCACAAAAAACCAAAGACCTATACCAGAAAGTGTCGGGAATCAAGAGCCTCGACACCCATATGCTCCCATATCTCAATCTGGCGATTGAGGGGCTTTGAGTTTCTTGTGCACGCGAAGCAGTACTCACCGAGAGAATTTCACAATTCTTGAGTGAACCCCAGATTCGACCGAGACTCCTCAAGCTGTTTGATCTTGCAAAATCCAAGGGACCGGCATTCAGGATGTGGCTGGCGAGTTTGGAGATGTATCTCACCATTGCCAAGGTCAACAATGCCAAAGAGAAGATTGACCTCGCGTCCTTGCTTTTGCGTGGCACGGCTTTGAGTTGGTGGTCTGACCTAAAGGTGACCCAACAGAGGTAGGAGACTGACAAAGTTGCATCAGCAACTCTCGTGAACGCTCTCACGTCGTCGACCACATGCATACTACCCTTGGAACAGATCAATCCAATGTGGCATGTCTCCCTCACACCACCAGAAATGTGGAGCAACTTCGCGCACACTACACTCCCTCACTTTAGGAAGCTGAACAAGAAATCTGACACACGGTATAGACTCCAACATCTGCGTCAACATTCCACCATTGTAGAGTACACTCACTGTTTATGCGAAACAGTGAGTGTACTCACTGTTTTGCAGAAACAGTGAGTACACTCTACAATGGCCTCGTCCCTAAAAAAATATGTTTCTACTATAACAACGGCTTGAGGTGAGATGTTCGGCGAGCAATTGCCATTTTTGGCATCCAAGACGATCTCCCATGAATGATCGAAGCAGCCAACCGCATCAAAAGCACCGAGTAGAATGCTCGGATTCCGGTATCCAACAGCTGGCGACCCAAAAGCCACCATCCTCATCGTGGTGGAGGAAAGTCGCAGTAGGCGGAAACCTCATCTCCGATGGAAATTGACATTGTCGATCAGTGTGATCAACGGCTTTGCTAGACATGTGGAAAACTAGGTCATATCTCGCGTGATTATCAAAGAAGGCAAAAGCAAGCCAAAAAGGGAGGAAGTCGCAAAAAAGGACCAAGGAGTCAGGACACGGCGACGGGTAAGAGTAGACGGCAAGGCTCCTGTCGAGTCAAAAAAATCCGCGCCGACCGATTGTCCACCTGAGCGACACACATCACCGCAGACGAGGCTTCCCGAAATCGCAAAGTTCAATGAGGAGTCCAAGGAAGACCAACCGACGATACTGCAACGAGTACAAGTGAGGGCTGTAAAAATCACATAACGTTACCAACACTACTGGATGGAGGAACTTCTCGCACTTTTGTAAGCAATTTATGGTTTGGAAGTTGGGTTTGCAGACCAAACCGGCAGTTCTCCAAGGAAACCTGTCGATGGGCGATTGGAGATCCGTTGACTTTGCGGATCACTCCGGCTGCAAATCAGCGATCTATACGATGTAACTGTCTGGAGGACGTACCAGTGAGTGATCAAAAAATCACCCTCGGGCGAGATTGTCTCCACGGACGTAGTCCACGGGTCATCTAGAGCAGTGGAGTAGTCTACGTTAGCATTAATGGCACAAAGCAACACCTGCCTCTAGTTGAGGGACCCACGATGTAGCGACGGATAGAGGAAGCAGTGGAACTAGAAGAAACAAAGGAAGTTGTGACAGCCGCAGTGTGCCAACTGTTATCCGTAGAAGTGTCGAAGCGATTTCTGGAACATGGAGCTCAAGCTTGGCTTGTCCACGTGGAGGTAGGGGAAGCAGAAGAAATCCCAGCTACTGAAGCAATACCAATAACATCGACACCCAAGAAGTTTGCAACAGTACCGAAGGAGTTTGCAGCGCTCATCAAGGAGTTCAAAGGCGTTTTTCCCAACGAACTACCCCAGGAGTTACCACTGCAATGCAGCATCGAACATCACATATATCTGAAGCTGAGCAACAGACCAAAGGTGAAGGAGACATATTGGACAAGCGATCACGAGCTGAACAAACTCAAAAAGCAACTAGACAAGATGCTCGGGTAGTGGTTCATTCAACCATCCACGTCGCCCTATGCAGCAACTGTACTTTTCGTGAAAAGAAAACAGGAAATATGTGGGTGTGCGTGGACTACCAGGCGTTGAAATAGATCACCATCAAGAACCGCTACCCCCTCCTGAGAGCACATGAACATTTTGACCAGCTCTGTGGGGCCGAACATTCAACAAAAGTGACCTCTGCAACGGTTATCATCAAATTTTTGTGTTGGATAAGGACGTCGAGAAGAGAGTATTCTACACAGTATATGGAAATTTCAAGTTCACTGTCATGCTCTTTGGACTCACGAACGCCTTTGCAACGTTTATGGTGATGATGAACAACAATTTTTGCTCGTACCTCGACAATATTGTCGTCATATAACTCGACATCATCCTGGTGTACATATGCATCTTAGAGGGGCACAATGGACATCTCCAAAAACTTCTTGAGGTTTTACAAAAAGATTTTTTGTGTGGGAAAAAAATCAAAGTGCAACTTAGTTCGCGTTTTGATTACATTTTGGGCCACATCATTGGCGGAAGACGAGTTACTATGGACCCCAAAAGGCGGAGGCGATTATTGATTGGCCAACGTCCTCAAATGTTCGGGACGTCCAGGTGTTTCTGGGCTTCTAGAACTACTATCATGCATTCATAAAAGATAACGCTTGAATGTTAGTGCCTCTCTCAAATCTCACCCAGAATACCACCAAATAGAATTAGAAGGACATTGAACAAGAGCTGATTAACTTTCTAAGAAACGCTCTGACCTCAGTGTCAGCCTTATGATGGGCATATTTAATGGCGGACTAATGCCTCCAATCAAGCCATGGGGGCCGTTCTCCTCCAAGACAATAGCGGTGGAGAAAAACCAGTCAGGAACTTATGAAGAACAATACGTGGACCGGAACTCAACTACACTGTGCACAAAAAAGAAATGCTTGCAGTCCTGCATGTGTTCAATACATGGCAGTGCCACCTAGAATGTTGGTGATTCATCGTCCGCACTGACTAGCACGCCCTGAAACATCTCAAGTCCCAGCCAAATCTGAGCCATCGATATGCTCGATGGATGGAGTTCCTTGAGTTCAAATTCGACTACAACATCAATTACTTACCTGGAAAAAGAAATCCGGTAGATGCTTGAAATTGAAAATCGTATCTAATGGCTGAGATTAGTAAGTTGCACGTTGAGCGAGACCCATACCTTGCGAAACTATTTGTGAAGGATTACGAGGAGTTCGGCGGATGCGACAGGACCAAGAATTTATTTGACAACCCCTAGGGGTTGTGACGGTTCACTCATTGGGTCGTCGTACCCACAAACGAGGAATTACAACCAATCCTATCGGATGAGTACCGCGACACTCGTCCATGTGTGCATTTTGTCCAGGATAAGACACTCAACAAAATAGCAAAATACTATTGTTGGGACAAAACTCAGACCGACATGGCGACCATGTGCAAATCTGCCTGCCAGAGGTAAAACTATCCTCGCACGCAGCCACTGAGTCTTCTTTAATACCTACCCATTCTGGTAGAACCTTGGGCCAAAATCATCATGGACTTTATGATGAGACTACCTGCCACTCCCTAAGGATATGATGCCATCCTTGTTGTGGTGCACAGATTTTCTAAAATGGCATACTTCATCGCAAAGACGACCATTGTTGCCGTCAAAGGAACAACACGGCTGTTCCTAAATCAGATCGTACGGTTGCATGGGGTGCCATGTACCATCATCAGCAGCAGAGACGACCGCTTCACCATCCATCTTTGGCACGAACTCATGACATGCCACGGAAGTCGGATCAAGCTATCTACTTCATTCCATCCTTAGATCAATGGGCAAACCATGCGCACCAACCTGACGCCCGAACAACTCCTTTATATCTTATGCAAGCCTCACGGCACTGATGAGGCAGCAAAACTGACGATTGTCATATTCGCACACAACTGCGCCACCTCCACCACAACTGGTGAAATCCCTCTCGAGGTGGTGAATGAAAAAATTCCAACCACAATGGTTGGGTTGGAGAGTCAGAGCAACATTCCCGAAGTTGACATCCACCACTGGGACTTCACAAGAATCTGTAGGAAACACTGCAACCCCTTGCAAAGACATTAGTGGCTATGAAGCGGGCCGCCAACCGACATCGTAGTAGTAACCTGTTCAGCGCTAGCAATCGTGTCCTCCTCAGCTCGACGAATATCAAAGTTAAAGGACAAGACTTTGCAAAGCTCATACCCCGCTGCTTGGGACAGTTTGAGATTGAGGGAATGCAAATCCTAGTGGTTGCTTGACTGTCTCCTTGACAACATGGCAATCCACCCTGTCTTCCAAATCAACAAGCTCAAGCACTACCGTAACCCCAGTCAAAAGCTCCTTGGCCGAGAAGTTGCACCTCTTCCACCTGCACAAGTGGACTGGGATACAAAGTACGTTATTTAAGACATCCTTAGACACCGACACTGTGGAAAACGACTGAATATCTGGTCAAGCGGGGCAGTTAGGATGCCGCGCACAACAGCGGGGAGCCATATGACAACCTCCAAATTGGCAATCAATTGATCAGCGACTACTTTCGTTGTCACCGACTTACATCTACTAGCGCACCGGGTCATTCTGGCTAAAAGGAGGGAGGACTGTTACATCCCTAACAAACACGAGTCCCTAAAGCTCACGAGTGGGTATTTCTCTTTTTTCATTCATGACCCACCGGTTGGAGACTTTTGGATTTTTTGCTGATCGACAAAGGGCATTTTGGCCAAATGTCCTGACCTCCGGTGTCCTTTTCCGGATGTTATCAAAAACTCCGACCAAGTTCCACACCAGTAGACAAAAGTGTCATGAACCATATTGATGTTTTGATGTCGTTTGTTTGAATTCTTGACAACGCTCAAGTTTTGTACGTAAGCATCTAGATATTCTCAGAGCCCTTCGACTTCTCAACAGAGTTTCTTGAATCCATCACTCACGACACGAGTTCGCACACGTCAATCGGCCTGAACGTGGATGATCCGACTTATGCCCCATTCACATTCTCGGCATTGTGTGTATGTGCTGGCGACACTCGACATTCCACACATCGAAGCACACTTACTTCGGAATACAAACTATCCATTTATCTCAAAACCTTGAACTGCCTTTTGTCCCACACCTCATCTCTTTGAACCAACCACGTTCCGCTCAACGTAACAGCCAAGCACATGCCCAGTGCTTCAACCATGAGTGTCACTTGGGGTTTGGCTTATGTTTGATTGTTCACATACGTGATTTTTTTGGTGTAGTTTTGAAATCAAATTTTGGCTACCTCCAAGCATGTAGCGTTGTTTGTGAAAGGGCGTCCATGGCCAACAACTATCAATGGCATACCTGAGCATGGCGGCTCCTCAACAAGGCATCGCGAAGCAGTATATCCCGTATTTTGTCAACAAGCCGATTGTAAAGGGTTCACTATGTAACCCAAAATGGTGAAATGGCTTGGACACCTGCGCCACGAGCACTTTTAAGTTGGCGTGTCCACGGATCAAAACTTTGGCACGGCATACCCGGCACACTTGAAGATAAGAACGAGATATCCATGAATATCATGGCTGCTAATAGCATACCCGGACTTTGAAAATTAGTAACAACACATGGGCATGCCGCTTTTAAAACGATGGGTATGCCATGTCTAATTCTCAGTTTGATTGATATTTCTTTCTGACATGGTTGATTTATTCAGGCAATGTGATGTCATCTTTATGAAATATTTTCCTCCATAGTGAGGCAGATTGGAGTCGTCGAGTGCTTATGCAATAGAGTTTGCAAATACAAGCAAGTACTTGTTTTCAAAGTCCTATTGAGGGGGGGGGTAGTGTCATCTCATACGTATGACCTCGTTATTCGGGATATACACCATCTAGAATTCACCGATGTTGCATGCACTCGGTAGAACAGATCCCAGTGCCTCCTGCTGACGTATGCGCAACGTTTGCTCACAAAATTGTGTGTGACATTGACAGCCAGGCATTGCTTGGTTTAACTACAACGTACTCCGGCACTGTGCACTACCTCAGCACGGTACCTACACCTAGTTGAGCAATAGAGTGCATATCCCTTGCTTTTAGTCCTTCTGTTTCTCGTTTTGTACCCATGTTCCGTCACTATGGCCGCACAATTGCAGTGGTCCTTGTCCCATAGGCGGAACCGTGGACAGCCGGATGACCGTACTCTCTGGTCTCCTCTTTCGTCGTTAGCACGCCGCAACCTGGATGAGCCAGATGTCTCTTCCTCCCTCCTGTCCCCTGATTTTTTATGCAAAGTTGGACACCAAAGTCGTCATCGTCCACGCGTTGCCAGAGAAGTCTGCCACCCCTAAGCTGTGGCTAGGTTGCTTTGGGGACAAACCGCTGTAGGATAAACGACCCATCGTAAGCTCGTGTTGCTCGTAGTAGTATGCACCACGTTAGTGGTGACTGCTCTTTCATGCTTAACTTGTGTTTTCTTTTTCTTTGAATGTCATCCGACGACGAGGCAAGTAGAAAATCCCCAAAATGCACCAAGGTGCATGGCACTTTCCGAGGGGGAATGGATCTCGTTGACCTGGCTAAGTTTCGTCGGGCTGTAGAAGACTGCTTAATCAAGAACTGCATGACGGTGCATTGATTGCGGATTCAGCCAACGAGGTTCACAGTCCGTTGTACCCATTTCAATGAGAATGTTTACTCCTGGATTTTGTGCACCCACGTGTGTATCCAAACTAGGTTGGTGAAGGTGTCAAAATGGAAAGATAGCCATCACTATGTGCCGGGTGCTAGAAATGACCGCGAAGATCCAGCCAAGACTGTGAAGTGGGTGTGCCGGCACATTGCAGCCACCATGTAGAAGAACCATTGTGTGGATGTTACTTGTCGAGAAGTGGTGGTGAAGAAGGAGAACGACAAGGACGTGGACCCTGGCACGCTATATCAAGTTCAATTTACGGCCCAGGAGAAGCTTCTCGAGCCCCGCACAATGTCATGGTCTCTATTCCCAGCCTTTACTCAAGAGGTTCGTACTTAGCAGATGTTGCGTGCTGTTCCATGTTTTTTACTTGAAAAAAAACCTAACGCCATGTGTTTTTGTGTTTCCTAGAGCTCATGTAGCTCGACCGCACCGTCCACGCCGTCGCTAAGGCAATGGAGGACAACATCTTTTATCGGGCATTTGTGGCCCCGACTGTGACAGTCTTCGGGTTCCAGCACTCGCATCGCATCTTGACGATGGAATGGCCTTTCCTAAAGAACAGGACCAAATAAACCCTCTTGGTGGCATAGTTATTTGACGCAAACCCCTGCGCTATGCCAATGGCGTGGGCTCTGGTGTCCATAGAAAATGAGGTCCATTGGAGGTGGATTTGCTTCCACCTCGCCATCACCTACTCCACCTCAACAGAGCCCTAAACAGCGGTCATCAGCGATTGGGAGAAAGGACTCGCGAATGAAGTGGCTGACATGCCGTCGGGTGCCACACGCACTTGCTGAGCATGGCGCGTTTGTCAGAATGTGCGGCAATGATACCAGGAGCGCGCTGGCTTCTGGTGTTGGCGCCTACCGCACACAACCATTGCAAAGTTTAAAAGGTGTGAGGAGGACATGAGGCGGCAATACCCGCGGTGTGTAGTATACTTGTTTGGCAGCGGTGGTGTTGGTAGCACCCCGCTTGAGCAGTGGATGCAAGTTTACTGGCCCATGGGATGCGATGGGCACAGGGTGTCGAAACCGTCAGAGTCTCTCAATACTCGCATCATTCAAGTGCAAAAGTGGTACTCCTACTGCTTTGTCTCAATCTTCATGTGGGTGCTGCGCATGATGGATGAACGCAAGGGCAGTCAGTGGCGACTTGGCCCCAAAGCCAGAGGCTTGGGTGCTTAACGCATTTATTTTGAGCGACAAGTATGACTTCACGGAGGAGGGGCCCCACATGGCTAGAACGTGCGAGGTATCTAGCCGTGTTTAGCACGTGGACATCGCACATCGTTTGTATACACAAGGGGCCTGGAAAGAGTTTAGACAGCAGTGTGTGCATCCTAGCGCAGTTCTGCAGTGTGGGGGCAGCCATTGGAGTCAAGGTATGACGTCGAGTTGACAACGATGGCGTTCCAGTACGTCTTCAAAAACGCTATGTCATGTGTCGACCAAACCATGCTCAAACAGTTGGAGGGGGTCATCTAGGTGCAGCTGGGTCCATCCCGTGGACGGGGTGGACGCAACAACACATAGCAGGCTGATGGACCGTAACGAACGTCGCAAAGCGAACAATATCTGTAGCTGATGTGGCCTCAGGGGCAACATCACGAGAGGTGCACTAACCTGTTGGCAGTGGCACTAGCAGCGAAAACGGCAAAAATAGCGTTGTAGAAGCAACTAGAGCGAGCGGAAGCAGCTGTGTTCACTGAGGCATCTGCCGGGCGTTGGCCTCCGTGTGGCACCCATGTAGAAACTGATGCAACAGAGGCTACTACACTAGTTACAGCAGTAGTAGCAGTTGCAGCAGGACCCACACATAGCACAACTGGAGCAGACGCGGCTGGTGCAGGTGTGTAGCATGGTCGAGTAGCAGATGGGACAATCAAGGACTCTGACGACGACAACTCTGACTACAACCCTGAACAGTTTCCAACGTATGACTCAGGAGAAGAGGAGGTTTAAAACCCTCAATGCTTCATACTAGAGGAAGACTATGAGCCATAAGAAGAGGAATCCTACCGGTGGATCAGTGAAGAGGACGACATGCGGCGTCGACAAGAGGGCCTCAACTACAACCACCAGGCGCGGGCCACAACGGGCATGCCACGTGGCAGCTCGGGTGATGTCTCAGAGGACTACTTCGACAAGAAGGAAAATGGTGGCGTCTGACTAGTATGGTCACTCTTTTTCTTTCTCCATGTTCTACACTCGCGTCTTGTCTAATGCATTATGTAACAACCATTCATGTGGTCTGACCATGGCGTGCAGGACAAGGGGCGGGGACTACAAGAGGCCATGTATCATCAAGGCCCTAAGAGAGTGTCAAGCAAGGAAGATATGAGTAGAGAAGGAGGGAAATACAGCAGCTGGCCAGGTTCAGTAGGAACCTTCTTCTAGGAAGCACATTGCACAGTCTGTGCGGACACATTACTCATATGGAGCTCCTGATGTTTTCTGTCATGTACTACACGAGATGGTTATACAATCTCTACTTGGGTTAACAAACATGAGGTATATCCATTCTTTTCTATAAGATGTCACTGCTGTTCATTCTCTTACACTAAGATCAACACTACACCCGAGCAACCTTTGCCATGGACTGCCCAACACATTGTGATCTCTTGTTTGTGATTGGTTTCTTACTTGGAGCCTGTTCGACGTACTTGGTTACAAAGATGTGGACCGGCAACAAGCCAACACACATGTAAGGTCTACATGTGCCCATGCCACAGAGGTTAAGTGATGGAAGACACCATGGCAGACAGATTCCACGGGGGAAGCATTTGATCCCAACATTGAAATCTTATACGATGCTGTTGAAGTAGACATGGATGATGCGTGCTTTGCCGTTTTATGGCCTTCATATGCCAAGATGTCATGTAGGTTACCTTTGCCTTGCCTATGAGGTGATGGCTTGGGAATTTTCACTACCACCCTCTTTCCAGAGTTGGTTAGTAAATGGGCTCCCGGGACAGTACATGCAAGTGTGGGTTCTTTGTAGTTGCAATACTGTCCGTGATAACTCCTAAGTATGTTTAGTGTTTTACTGTGTTCACTATTGAGCTCTACACGAGTAATATGTATGCACAGACTGTGCAATGAGCGAACAAATTACAAGGGCGTCCCCGTTGGAGCCCGCATACCCATCATCCAACACTTGGCGTGCGAGCTGTGTGGTGCACAGTCCTACATGGCGTCCCACTTAGTCTTCACATGGCGCCATGCAGGTCAAGCCTTGTCACATGTTAGCTTGGGCAGAGAGGGGATGTTAACACCACATGGACCGCGTCGAGTGTGTGGGATGTCCCCCCAGCCATCCATTGGAGGGATTGGGCGGTCTAGGTCCATGGGGTCCATGTCACTCGTGGATAGGGGTTGCCCTATTGCGGTAGATAATGCAAAGCTGCTCAAATAATCGCAAACTCAAAGGTGAAATGATGAAAACCGGTTGGGTTCAAACGTCCAACTGCAGCCGCTTCACAAAGACACTGGAGTGCTGTCGAACAACATGATGAGTGTGGCGGTGGCCGCTGATCCGTACGATAGAGCGGTCGTCAATCGCACGATGAGGTCAAATTCTTCGTTGGCAAGCGAGTGCTTCTCAGGGCAAAGAATTTATGGCTGAAGACGTCTAGTGCACGAAAGATGTTACGAAAGTGGTTAGGACCCTTCAACATCACGCATGAGGTGGCACCACTGGCCTACCGTTTGGCACTCCCCTCCGCAATGCATATCTAGAACGTCTTCCACGTGAGCCTTCTTGCTCCATACACGACATATGGGTCTGTTCAACTAGCCCTGCCTTTCCGTTGAAGGCTGATGCGAGGTACATCGAATCCTCCATCATCGAGAGTGTGCAATCCATGCAAGAGTGGTCAAGGAGTACCTTGTGCATTGGGTCGGTTGTGGACCGGAACACAACTCACTTGCTTGCTTGCTCTGCGGCTTTGGCGGCAGGAGTGGGTTGCCAAATAATATGAATGACAGGTAAAATTTTGTTGGGAGTACGATAGAATGATGCGCACACATCATCAACGTTGCGCACTAGGGTCCTATTCGTGTAATCGCGAATAATGGCCTACTTTCAATGTGGGTATGCCATTGTAAAAATTTCAAGGTATGTCGTTTTGGAAATAGTGGAATCGGATACGTTGTCTCTATTATGCTGGAAATTGGATACGCGATTACAGAATAAATGTGGTATACGTATTGGGTTCCTGTTTTAGCACGAGTGGGCATGACAGCCTAAAATTTGGACATGGTGGGTATCCCGTCGCTCCGTCCAACCCAAAAAAGAGGTGGAAGAAATGACCTAGGATGCGAATAGGGGGAGCGACTCAAAAAAGAGGTGGTTCAGCTTCTTATCGGCTGCTTAGGACAGACTTCCCCAACAGGGTCCTCTGTCCGCGTTTCCCGTCTTGCCATGTTGGAGATCGTTCTTAAAACATAAAAACAGAAAGTACAAGTATTTTCTCGCAGGCTTACTAAGTAGGGAGTTCTCGGGACAAAGACTTCAACGAAGGAAATAAAGTCATGAAGGTTTTCTGCCTCGGATTTGGATTGTCTTAAGTGGCAGACGTTAGAGATCTGCACTCATCAGTGCATGAGGTACTCCCAGCACTGAGAGAACCGCAGCCAGGCGGAAGGAGCAATACCCGTACTCTGGACCGAGAAAAGCCACCAGCTCAAATGTGGGTGCCTTTCGTGTGGGCCGTGAAACCCATGAACAAGATGACGATGGTCGTGCAAAAGAATCTGTCTAGGTGTTCACGATTTTTGAAAAACCTCATGCAGGCATAAACGGATGTGAAACCTGACTAAATGGCGAAGGTACATTATTAGATTATCCGTGTTGGGTATGAACCTTTTTTGTGTGCTGCCATCGATTTTCTGGTTGTTGGCCCCCTAACCGTCTTGAGATCCAGTCGCAGAATCCATCCTCTTCTCCATCGATCATGTCAGAAATATTTTTAGTATGAATAATCGAATAGGACCTTCAATGTAGCCTGCTGTTTTGTCCGCCAGTGAATCGCCAGTTCGCAGCAAGAATCCCCATCTTTATCCTCCTTTGACCTATAACCAAGCAAACTGCTCCCTACCGCGGTATTAATTATAGCAAACCCCAAGATATCTAGTCAGAATTAACGAGTATTGTTTGATCTTTTTTTTTCCTTACACGATGCTCTCATGATGGCGATTCTCGTCGTCTCCTCCTGTTCCCGTCTCCGAGATGCTGCTGCGTGGGCGACAGGCGCCTGTGCCGTCGTGATCGTTGCACAATTCGGCATCTCCTCCACACCCGCGTTACGGTGAGACGCCCAAAAATCTTCCGCGGCCGCGTTATCCGGCAGATAGCCAGCACCTCAGTGCCGCCATTGCACGCGCAATTACACGCTGCACTTTCCACTGGCATTTCGCGACATCCACCACGCGGAAGCCACTTGTCTCCCTGCACCTCTCCTGGCCCTCGCGGTGCAGCAGCAGCTTCCGCATTTCAAGTGCCGGCTACTGGTTGTCCGTGACTCACTGATGCAGTGAGCTCTCAGCGTAACATTCCCGCTACAATCACCTTTCCACACTTGAGCAGTAAGCCGCCATGTTTAAGAAGAAGAGCACCAAGAACCTGACGGCCAACATCCTGGGCCGGCCGCCATGCGACATCAAGGAGAAGTTCACTCTGGGAAAGGAGCTGGGCAAGGGCCAGTTCGGCGTGACGCACCTGTGCACTGACAAGGCGTCTGGCCAACAGCTGGCGTGCAAGTCCATTGCCAAGCGCGCCATCANGCATGCCTCATATTCGTGAGAGCCAGCAGTGGAACTGCTTTGCACGCTTTTCGCCGGCGAAGCTGTTGTGAGGCGGAGTTGCTGCTAAAGGCCAGTGAGGAGGCCGGCGACACCACTGGCACTCTCACTGCCATATTGGTTGAATGCTTCTAATGCCCGGTGGAAGGATTTCTTTCTGAGGTCCTGGTGCACATAGTTCTTCCAAATGCGGGCGAGCTCGCCTCGACCGTTGTCCTTTGCTGGTATTTAATAGCCGCTGTAATGGACACAACACTCGTGCATTGCCATGACAAGCACGGTTTCCTGTGGTTGCTGTGGCTGCCGACTCTTGGGTGAATCATTGCAGTGAAGTTGTTTCTCCGTCGCTTGTTGGCTTAGCGCTTAAGAAAGTGCAGACATGTGATCAAAGTCGAAGGACGTTGGGTTGACCACAAAGACATCCTCCCTGGCAGCAGTGCCACCTCATTGCATTTCCTTTGATGGCAGTCTCATCTCGTGATGCACCTTGCTATGCATAACGTGCGCTGCGAAAATTCCGTCGCTGCAGTTCCTCACATTGCTGCTCCCTTCTCGTTTTGCAGGCAGGCGAGCAATCCAGCTCCTTGCCTTCAATGAAATCATTAAGAGTTTTTCTGTGTTCCTCATGCGTGATGTTTGTGGTCACAGTTGTCAATGCGTTTCGAGGCAGAAGTAGAGGGCTTGGGAAGGACTTGGAGGAGCAGCCGCTCCAAATGTTGTTTCATGCTTGCGTTTGCATCTGTGGCCAAGTTGGCCATCAAGGCAAGACCAGCCGTTCATGTCTAACGTTGAGGGCTAGTCGAGGTTCGAGGGCCTTGGAATGAATCTTGTTCATTGCCTTCATTAGCATGTGTGTCCAAGTTGTCCACGTGTTGGCCAGTGGGCAGAATGGCCACGGGCA
>SZWC01015065.1:42247-68429 GCA_023375785.1 Penium margaritaceum
TGCAACCTGTCCAAGGAGGAGATCATGGGGCTGAAGAAGGTGTTCAAGGAGATTGACCGCGACGGCAGCGGCAGCATCACGTTCGAGGAGTTCCGCAACGGCATGCGCCGGCTCGGGAATTCCATGCCTGAGGCGCAGCTGCACGAGTTTATGGAGGCGGTGAGTGTGTGTGTCGTCCGCCTTCCCTTTCCCCTCCCCGTCTTCGTCCTTACGTTCAGCCCTTTGTCGTCTACTTTTCCTTGAGCGAGATTCAACTGGCTGCTGGCATCTTCACTGTCTTTTGAGTGTGCTCTCCAGTCGATGAGTCTACCAAAATGTCATGAACTGTTGCAACCGCACCAGTTGTGGTGGTGTCCTCTGGGGTCATCCACGTGTGTGCCTGCAGCATTGCACATGTAAGTGGCGCCCGTAGCCATCACCAGGCAGACAATACAGCAAGAGTTGGCAGCATTTACGATATGGAGCTCACTGTAGTGACACCGTTCACGAAAGTGCTGTCGCAATGCGATGCAATGCGAGAGATGTGGTGTTGTGGTGTTCTTGTTGCATGCATGGCCGCATGCATGCATGCGTTCATACCATTCGCTTCATTCCCCTTCATGCATGTCCAGGGTGTTCTTGTCGCGGGCATGGCTGCATGCATGCATGTGGGCTTTGTCTACTGTTGTGTGCACATGATCAGGCGGACGTGGAAAAGTAGAAAAAATGGTAGGTGTAGTGGTGGTACAAGTAGGAATATCTCTGATGCATTGCAAAACGTGGTGTGGTGTGGTGTGCACATGATCAGGCGGACGTGGACAAGAGCGGAAGCATCGACTACACGGAGTTCATCACAGCCACGATGCAGATGAACAAGGTCATCAAGGAGGAGAACATCTGGAAGGCTTTCCAGCACTTTGACAAGGACGGCAGTGGGTACGTCGCTAACCTCCTGCTTTGTCAAATTGAAAATTGTATTGCGGATGAGGGTTGGATTGGTGGTGGTGGTGTTTGTGTGGTGGTGGTGGTGGCAGTGACCGTACATTCCAATGTAGTAGTGGACAGATTTGCCTTCTGAAATGCAATGTTTTGGCACAGCTGTGCCACCACCATCCTAATGGTGGTGGTGGCTGTGCCAACGTTTAGCGTGTGAGAAGCCAAAACTGGGGCCAAACCTGTCTGTGTGTGAGGTGGCTTTTGAAGGTGAACGACTTCAGCTTCCATTTCTCCTATGACGTCTCCAACGGTGGCCAACCGGGAAGTGTTTTTGGCCCCAGGTTGCGGCCCTAGATTCCAGAATGTCTCTTGAGTGTAGAGACTTGTGTGGCAACCATTGCCACATGTAGAGACTTGTGTGGCAACCATTGCCACATGTAGAGACTTGTGTGGCAACCATTGCCACATGTAGAGACTTTTGTGGCAACCATTGCCACATGTAGAGACTTGTGTGGCAACCATTGCCACATGTAGAGACTTGTGTGGCAACCATTGCCACATGTAGAGACTTGTGTTGCAACCATTGCCACATGTAGAGACTTGTGTGGCAACCATTGCCACATGTAGAGCCTTGCTCTTGTTCCTGCTTCCGCTGCTGACGCGACACTGCAGCACCATTTGCTGCCGAGTTGCAGGGCAGAGTTGCGAGATGCAAACCCAGACACGGAGACACTCTGTGCTGCAACAAGGACATGCTGGACGTGTCTCCTGACGACTCATGCCTCAGTTCTGTCTTTTGCCTACTGTGCCTGCTGCTGTGTCGTCTGCTGCAGTTGCGGCACCTCCCCTACGGTGAGGTTTTGCAAGGATGGCTTGACTAAGGACATGCTGTACGTGCTCCCTCATCCTGTGCCTCATCGTTCCTCCCTGGCTTCATGTTGCTCCCGCTCCCCCCCCACCCCCCCAACCCCCCCTCCCCACTCCCTTCCTGCAGCACTATCACCGTAGCGGAGTTGCGTGAGGCGCTGTTGAACGAGGACATGCTGGAGCCTGGCGAACTGGAGCAAATTCTCGTGGAGGTGGACACCAACGGGGTGAGTGTGTTGGAGTGTTTGTGTGATCCTTGACTTGTTCTCTGTTGGTCAAAGAAACGTCTTGCAACTCCCAGTGGACTCTCGAGGTAGACTCAAGATTGGTGTCAGGAAGGGGGCAGGAAAGGGCAAATCTCATGTGGCCACTGTTCACTTGATTGTAGGAACTGTGTGATTAGGTGCCCCGTACCTCAGCCAGTTTGAGGTGGGAATAGACATCAGCGTCCAGATTGTGCGATTCATGACAACAAGATGTGGAGGCTTGCTTCTGCATCCCCCTCAGGCTATTTTAGNCAGACACTCAGAACTAGGTGTGGTTGCACCCAATATAGCTCCCTGTTCTCTGTCAGCGCTTTGAAGTGCACGACGGAAATTGCCATCACGAGCTGATTCTAGCGCATAGCCACGTGTGCGGCTCCAGGCGGCAGCGGTCACCCTTTGTTCAACTGCAGCGAGCTTCGAGCACTCGGTCAGCAAGGGTCCTATTTTTAGAAACACTGGTCACGAAGGTCACTTAACTCTGTCAAACCCGGGGAATTTTTATGATGATGGGTAGCGGTAGGGTAGCCTTGAGTGGTTGCTTGTCCCAGCACATGACCCACGGAGTGGCAATAGACTTCCTTGCCACTAGTAATGCTTGGGAGGCTTTGATCCTGACAGGTTGCTGGTTCCTATGCACAGGTTGCTGCTCTTGCTGGCATTGGGCATGCACTTCTGACGTTTGCCCTCTCTGGCCCCTGTCCTTGCTGTAAATGATTGTGCTCTGCTTCATCCACAGGACGGCAACATTGACTATGAGGAGTTTGCTGCGATGATGAGAGCACAGGCCAAGCCTGCCAGTCAGCCAAGCCGCAAGATCTCCAGCTCCCGTGCCAACATGTACTGAGTGGACGGAAGACTCCTAGGACGGAACTGTGGATGGATAGACTGCTGCATGGGATGGATAGATTGCTGCGTGGATGGATAGATTGCTGCGTGGATGGATAGATTGTTGCGTGGATGGGCAGGCTGAATTGGATGAACCTAGCTGCGTGCAACTCAGTTGAAGAGTCTTGTAGGATAAGTTAAAGATCCTGTGGACGTGTTGCGCTTCACACATGCCTGTCCCGGGCATGTTTGCTGATGCAGGGTGGGAAAATCTGTCATGCACAATGCTAGTGTCTGGTGCCTAGCTGTACTGTGCTCTTGCTTACAAATGCAATCTTCTGCGACCACTTGAGCCGTCTGCTGCAGCGGTGAACATAAACTCCGTGAACAGTTCCAAGATTAACTTGCAAACGTGAACATGAATAAAGGGTGGACCCTTGCAATAGACAATGTCTACATGAAGCCATGAAATTCTCTTAAATCTAGCGTATCACATGGAAGGCAACAACATGGATTGAATGGTTTCAAGTCTGCGGACATGTATCATTCTGCATGGGCACGGAATGGCTGCATCTGAGGCTACAGTGTTTGTCAGCCTTGAAAGTGGTGTACTTGACACTCGCATACGGTCACACACTCATCTAATACTATAACATGAAGTTTGAAACCCATTCCTTGCACTGTGGCCATAGAGTTGGGTTGGATACTGGCACTCATTGCAAAGTGGGTGGGAGACAGATGAGGTTCCTTCCAGGCAGGGATGGTGGCGGTACTACTGATACTGCGGTATACTGCGGTTTTGTACCGCGGTATCTTGGTTCCGCGGTACCGGTATTTTTTTTGCGATACCGGCACGGTATCGGTACTCAGCATGAGGGGTACCCCTCTTCTGTACCGCGGTGCCGTACCGCGGTATTGTACCACGGTTCTTTCGAACTTTTTTTTAATTTCAGTGTTGCAAACGATTACTTACAGTATTCCCTTCATTGTGCTTGAATGTCACAGAAAAATTAGTCGTTTTACTATGTACGGCACATTATGTTGCGCGGTACTCTCTGAATACAGCAGTACTTTATTACTATAGTTGGTAACGCGGTACCGGTGACATTATCGGTTGTGGCCCGCAAGAAGACTAGGATACTGCAGTATTGAGTACTGCAGTACCAGAACACCGCGGTACTGTGGTGCCGCAGTACCCAATACCGCGGTTTGCCATCCCTTCTTCCAGTTGCTGATAGTGCAGAGGTGTACAATTCAAGGCCGAAGATGTTTCTGGAGCACTGTAAGGACAAGACTTCCTCGCATGACACAGATGCAGTCAGACAAGACGGCACATGCCAATGAAGGTAGATTGCGACACCTGGTGAAGTAGAGTACCTGTTGCAGGCCATGTAAGGCCATTTGCACACAACAGAGCACTTACGGCATACTTGCCCCACAAAAATTACTCCAGTTTTACCACTTGGTATACATTGTCATTGATGAGCTTTGCTATATGACTGCAGCATGCAAAATGTATGACGACATGCAACCACTTTTCGGCCACTTTTGTTTAGCTGCACATACCATGCCCAGCAAGCCAGCAACCTGCACTCTCCTGCCATCACCCCAAACAGTCTTTCGCAACCCGAGAACATAAAGTATATGTACACAGAAGGAGAGGTCTTCAACCTTTCAGTCCCGCCTGGCAACTTATTCCCCGTCGCAAATCATCCCTCCAGAGCCCTCTGCAGCAACTCCGAAGCCTTGCCAATTCAGTCCACCTTGATCGTCTTCGTCATCTCCATCTTCTCCGGAGCCACAGAGAACACCCCCATCACCGGATCCACATTCATCGGGTTTGGCGAGTCCCTCTCAGCATTCTCCCACGTGCGCTCGTCGTTTACATCCACGCCGTCGCAGCAGCCACTCACGCTGAAGCCGTCAAAGGACTTGTCGTCGAGCAGCACGGCGGCTACCANACAGGCTTGGCTAATCCCAACAGTAAACGACGGAGCCATAGAACTGTGTCTGACGGTTGACGTCTGCTCCAGTTTCGCTCTCTACAAGACAGAGTCATGCCAGGCTCTGTAGGGATGGCCTGCATGAAGGATTCCGTGGCCCACAATGAAGGGTATTGCTTGAAGATTTCAACTTGGGTGCAGTCGAGTTGACTGAGCCCACAGAGCAGGAAAGCATGAACAAGCAGGAAGTTCAGCAGAGCAGGTGCCTGCAGGCCAGCATCGGAGGGCCCTGGCAGGCAAGCAAATTGCTCCAGTCTGAACGACTGGAAGGATGGCACAGCGCAGGTGGCAGCAACGTGAACCAGGAGGAAAGTTGACACGCGGGGAGGCGAGCGAGCAGAAACACGAGCAGGCATGCGCAAAACTCTGCAGGTACGCGAGCAAGCAGGGCCTGGCCGCACCGTCTGAACCAACCGCTCGAGAGACGTTTGGGTCCTCCTCGTTGACGCCCTTGAAGTCGTCGATGTGGAGGAAACAAGCGTCTTTTGCCAGACATAGCAACCGGTGCGCTCACCTTACTGCTCCCCAACGTCGTCGGAGGGTTTTGCGAAACTGCAGTGCTCGGAGCCTTCGTTTCAACTTGACGTTCCAGCCGCTACAACACCGGTCTTCAGACAGTCGAAGGCGAAGTCAAGGGAGGCAAACGATTCATCATCTGACAAAAGTGAACATGTGGCTGTTGCTCTCCGGTCAAGTCACGCCACTTCCCATCGGAGCACAGGATTCAACAAAGCTTAGAGACGAACGGGCCGTTTGGCTTTTGTCGACAACTGGGCGGAATTTAAGATGTTGGTTGTGGCAAGACAGGGTAAACTGGACACACCAGATGGATGCATGAGACAAAGATTACGGTGAAAATGCCGATTCCCCCCTGTTTTGTCACTTGTGACCCTCAAATAGCCCTCTATCGGAAAAAAAAGCTCCATTTGCCCCTCTCCGGCAACAATAAGTCCTATCCGCCCGCCCGTTTTCACCATGCCCAAATAGTGATGCATGTCGCTAATTAAGCATGGCAAAATCAGGCATGCCATGCTAGAATTCTGCCCTCCATCGCGTTCTTCACGATGGAGGGCCGCATTATAGCTCGGCATGCTCAAGGGGTTTGGGGGGGGGGGGACAGGAGATTACCGGCCGACATCCGTCGGTCGCCATTTCCTAAACCGCCGACCCCCCCCCCCCCTACCCCCCCGCCTCTCACAACCCACCTGCCCTCCTACCCACCTACCCGCCAATCGAGGCCCTCGCGAATGAGGGCCGCAATGGAACGGTTGGCTGGTGGACTGTCGGGCAATAGGGGGGAGTGGGGGGGGGGGGGGGACCTCGTTGGGGATTCCCTTTCAACGCATGGGGATTCTTGGAATGAGAAGATGCGTGGAAGCTTCCCAGCAACACAGCCGTTGACTAGGCATCAGTGCCTGGTTAGACGGTGACGATTGTCACAAGTCGTGCACACCACCAATAAACTCTTGTGTGCTGCAGAAAAACTGAAGTGTTGTAATTCGTGACGATCCTGTCGACCTGTACATACTCGTGCAGATCCCTAATGTGGACCCTTGAGGCACCGGTGTGTCATCTGGTAGCGGACTACCATCCTAGAGCTGATTGACGACCGTTCCAGAGCACTTGACGCTACCCGAGACCTCCTACAGTAGATCCACAAGGACCTATCCACGACGACAGCGGATCGCCCTCGACGTCGCCCACCATCACTACGTGAGATTGCATCAGCAGAAGCTACTAGCGGCAGCAGGAGACAGCTGTAGTAGACTGCAGTCGCCAGCAACTGCAGACATCGGCACATGCAGCAGCAACGGCACTGAGCAGCAGCAGCGGCAAGACGGCAGCAGCGGCGGCAGCACCGCACGGCAACACAAGCACACAACGGCAACACCATAGCAACAGCGCAGCAGCAGCGGCAATAACAGCGGCGGCAGCAGCACAGCAACAGCATAGCAGCAGTGGCAGCGGCAGTGGCGACAGCAACAGCGCAGTAGTAGTAGTAGCAGCGGCAGCAGCGCGCAGCGGCGGCAGCAGCGTGTAGCAATCGCTGCGCGTAGCAACAGCACTAGCTCGCAGTTGCTGCCACGGCCGCACACGCAGCCGCCAGGCGGCTACCTCGCACATAGCAGCGCGGCTGCTAGTGCAGTTGATGCTGCAGTAGCAACTGTAGCTGAGCGGAAGCTGCACGGCACCTTCCGCTCAGCTGCCGCGCGGCTACTACGGAGCGCCCGCCTGCTCGCGCAACAACTGCGAAGGTTGATCCAAGAAAAGAGGGGGGGGAGGGGAGCTGACGTCAGCATTTTGACTTGCTGACATCATTTGGTCTTGCTCACGTCAGCAACTACCTGCTGACGTCAGAACTTGCCTTAGTGAAATTTTTGGTTGGAGGGTCCTCGAGAAACGC
The DNA here is from genome assembly GCA_023375785.1 of Penium margaritaceum. NCBI lineage: Eukaryota > Viridiplantae > Streptophyta > Zygnematophyceae > Desmidiales > Peniaceae > Penium > Penium margaritaceum. The sequence continues at coordinate 49,528 of SZWC01015065.1, forward strand.
TCACGTTTTTTGCATTTCGACCACGTTGACGTTTGGGCCCATAATGACCGGCACCATGGCTCCGTGTGATGAGAAGGGAAAAGGGTGCTAGATCCCTCTTCTTCCTCCTCAGGGGTCATGAGCCCACGTTTGCAGGCCATTGAGGACCTGCGGAGCCAGCAAGATGAGATTCGTTGCCTGCAACAGGAGCAGACTGACGCCATCTGTACACTCACCGAGTTCCTTTCAGGACATTCCATGACTCCACGACAGACTTCTGAGGGAGCGTCCGGGATCGCACCCTCTACACAGAAATCAGCTCCAGCACCGGAGAAAGGAGCAAGAGCCGACCCGCCACCTCTTGATCCTTGGGACGAGGATCCAGACATGCCAGGCATGGAGGGCGACTCCCTCGAGCGCAAGATTAGTGTGCTTTAGGAGCGTATTTGCCAGCTTCAGACGAGCTCTCGACCCCCACACACATCGTGCTTTCCGGAGCATCAATCGTCGCCTGACCTCCACCCCAGCGCCTTCCCTCTTCCCGGCGTCTTTCCCATCTCTCGTCCTTCCCAGCCTGTGGTTGCTCTCCCTACGGAGCGGCAACCAAAGGACTTTGAGACGCCGTCCCCCCGGTATGTCAGCAAGGACGACTTTGACTGCTGGGACATCCTCTTTCAAGTCTGGGCCACTTCAGAGGGCGTTTGGCCCTACTACCGCAGTCCGTATCAGACTACGGACCAGGCTCAGGTCCTGACAGCGGCTAGGGCGATGCACGGAATTCTCTATGCCATGCCACGCGAGACCGTTGTCGACTTCCGCTCGATCCTTGGCAAGGCGAGTACAGCCACCGGCGCTAATCCACACGGGGGTTGGGACCTAGCGTTGTCCCTGCTTGCTACAGAGACGCACGCCACATGCGGTGCGCATGTCCGTGCTTTTCACTCCCTTTGCTAGGGGCTTGCCGAGCCTGTAGCAGACTACTGGCGACGCGCTATGCGCATTTACACGCGCCTTAGGACTTCTGAAGGTACATAGCTATGGGCGCTCCGTATGATCATGCTCGGGGTTTGTCTTGAGTACACAGACATCTTCACGCGGTACAGCGACGCCATGCTCGAGCCTTTTTTGGCCTCACTGTAGCTTCTTCCCTCGGCGCACCAGCTCTTCCTCCAAGTGACTTCGGCCTGTGAGGCAGCCGTGGCTCATCAAGAGATCTCCATGGCTACAGTAGTAATTGCATCACCACCGACGCCCCTCCTACAGACTCCTTCTCCATCCTTTGTCTTGTCCTACTCCTCCCCTTCCACCGTGATTATATTGACTCAGACACAAGGTGTCGCGTCACTAGCACAGGGGAAGAAGGGGCGACGGAGGTGCGACTTGGGCCAACAGGAGCCGCAGCAGCAGTCATCATCGGGCAGTAGTGGTGGACGCTCCGTTCACTGCTACAACTGTGGAGGCACTCATCGCTACACCGAGCGCCAGCAACCGCTCGACGGGGCGCGGATTACTCGTGGGCTCCAGGCTGCACACGCACTACGATCTAGGTCGAGCAGTCCATCCTCCAAGCGCGCGGTGACCACGGCCGCAGCAGTTCCCGCTTCAGCACCGGCGGCCAGCGGCGACCCAGACCCCCGTGACCGCATCATCGCCGAGCTCCCACACCTTCTGGCGCTTCGCTTTCAAGGAGGTGCGAGTGTGTTGTCACAGCCGGGTGGTTCATAGGCTGTCTGTACGTCTGTTCTTGTGGCTCGGGATGACTCGTGTGGGGGGGCACACTCGGCATGTGATGATGATGGGCCTGACTATACGGATTGGATTAATGAGTCTCACCTTTGTGCCCTTCGTCAGTCTTCCCTACCTGCTGTCCAACGTCCGTCCGAGGCCGAGTTTTCAGTGGCCCATTGTAAAGTGACGACCTCTAGTCATAATCCCGGTGGCACTTGGATCATCGACTCCGGTGCCACTCATCACATGACATGTCGTCGCAGTGATTTTGTTGTTCTCGGCCCTGTTGCGTCTGTTCGTTCCATCCGCATAGGCTCTAGTCATTCCTTGCCAGTCCAGGGTGTTGGGGTCGTCTGTTTCGATGGTCCGTCTGGCCCCCTGTATCTTTTGAGGTGCTGTTTGTGCCTGACCTTGAGTTTGGTTTGCTTTCTATACGTGCTTGCACACTAATGGGACTCTCCGTGGAGCATTCTAAAGAGTCCGCAACTGTGACTGCTATTGACACTCGTAGTGTTGTACTTCGTGCCTCTGTTGTGGATGACTTGTATCGTATCTCTCAGACTTGTGCTCCTTGCTCCCCCTCCCCTTCTACTCGTGTTTTTGTCACTGGTGTTTTGTCTCCTGAGTGCTAGCAATTGCTTCATCGCTGCCTGTGTCATGTAGGCTCCAACACTGTGTCGAAGCTCATTCAGACACAGCCCGCCCTCGGTCTTGACTCGGCTTCTTTCGAGAAGCCGCCCAAGATCGACTGCCTCTTCTGCGCTCAGGGTAAGATGCATCATTGCACCTACCCTGACTCCCGTTCACGCGCACTTTGCCCTCTTGAGTTAGTTCATTCGGACCTTCTTGGTCCCCTACGTGTCGAGTCTCTGTCCGATCGGGGCCGATACGTCCTGACCCTGCCTGATGACTTCACCCGGATGCGGTGGGTCTAAAGCCTACACCAGAAGAGTGACGCTGCTCTTCCGGTTCGCCTATGGCTAGTGATGAGTGAGCCTCAGTCTCACCACACGCTGCACACCTTCCGCTCAGATCGCGGCAGCGAGTTTCTTGGCAAGATGGACAGCTTCTCAGTCGAGCATGGGAGTTTTCACTAGGTCTCCACTCCTACTACTCGTCAGCAGAACGGTGTTTATGAGTGCTAGAACCGCACCATGGAGGATGCGGTTCGCGCTATGCGGTCTGAGTGCGGTCTACCGGAGTCCTTTGCTTTTGAAGGCTTCGCCTACATGACCTGGGTCTAGAACCTCATCCCGCACGGTCCTCTTCCAGACCACGTTACACTGTATGAGCTCTGGTTTGGCCACCGTGCTGACTTGCGCCTCGCTCGCGTTTGCGTATCCTTGGCTTCTATGTGGTATACTGAGGACCAGCAAGGGTCCAAGGTCTCACTGCGGGGTCGCTTGTGCGCCTTCGTCGGTATCTCCCCGCGGTCGAAGGCATGGCATTTTTGGGACCCTACTCGTTGTCACATTGTCGAGTCCCGCGAGGTGCTCTTCTTTGAGTCCCTCACCTACCGTGATCTAACTTTGATCACGTCGCTGTCCGTCACACATGTACCCACGTGTGAGGAATCTTGACGGATGGGAGACTCTACGCCTACGAGCACCGATCACCAGGCTGATGTGTCTGTTCGAGCTCCCTCCACTTCTCCAGCGATTGATGACCCAACGATCATCGCTGTCAGTCCAGAGATCTCTCTAGCACCGCCAGCTTCTACCACTGTCCCTTCACTCCCCACAGGTATCCATGATCCTGTCCTTGTGAGTACTCCCGAGACCTTACCTGTGTGCGCCGGCACACAGGTAAGACCTTACCTCTGTGCGTGGACCTGCCTCACCTGCTCATACTGTCACACCAAGCTCCATGTCTCCCACACCCGCATCTCCTCGCACGACATCACCAGCTCCCTTGCCTCAGCCCTCCCTAGCTGTGATTGTGCCTGTTCCTGAGCCTGAGGTGCGCCCCTCGAGCCCGGGTTACTCCTGTGAGCCTGGCGGTCGCCTTCGACCATTGGACTCTGGAGCTCAACGAGTGTTTCGTCCCGCATCCACGCGCTCTACTCGCAGCATCATGAGTGGTTATCCCGGCACAAAGGCGCTAGGCCTGAGTGTCCGCACTGAGCACACAGAGGTACATCAAGTGTATCTCGTAGGGCAGGACCTCGTCACTCACGAGTTTCATATTGCTTGTGATGCAACGGCCCATCTTGTGGTCGTCAAAACCTAGCACTGAGGCGTGCGATCTTGCGACGCAGAACTCTCCCTTTATGGCGCCTGACCCTGGCACACTGAGGGAACCTCTCTTGTCTCAGGATGCTGACGCTTGGCATGCTGCTTGCGAGGATGAGCTCCGCGCCATGCGAGAGCAAATAGTTTACAAGCTAGTCGACCTTCCATGTGGGAGGAAGGCTATTCAGGTCAAGTGAGTCTTTCGCAAGAAGGTGAAGCCGGATGGCTCACTAGAACAACACAAGGCTCGCTTGGTCGTCAAGGGGTACTCTCAGATTGAAGGCATCGATTACACTGACACCTTTGCCCCTGTCGGCCGCATGACCTTACCTCAAGCTCTATTCAGTGTAGTGGCGTAGCATGACAGGGAACTGCATAAGATGGATGTGGACAATGCGTTCCTCCATGGCTCTCTCGATGACGAGATTTACGTGGCTCAGCCACCCGGCTTTGAGGACGGTGACAAGGTCTGGCGCTTGCGCAAGTCCTTGTACGACCTCAAGCAGTCTCCTCGGTGTTTGAACCAGGAGATCACTGGCACCCTAACTCGTGCGGGATATGTACAAAGCGAGGCAGATCCCTCTCTCTGTTGGTTCTCGTGCATCTCTCATTTTACTCTGTTGTGTCCTCTCTGCTTGTGTACATTGGCATGCAAATGACTAACGGCGAGACTTGTCGCCGCTGGAGTGTCGCTTGGTGGAGCCGACGTATGCTGAGGCACACTCACCCTTCGCTGGAGCCTCCTCCCTTTGCCGATGCGCTCAGCTCCATCGGCAGGCCTCCTCAGCGGTCGGGCTGCAGGCGGTCACTACCACTGCTGATGCTGTGCGCATGCACCTAGCGTTGTGTCTGGTTGTGGCATTGTGTCTGCAGCATCATGTGGTGCCTAGGGTCCATGTCTCCTGGTGTATGGCCCTGTTTGGCATCGCTGACTATCGTAAGCACTGCCTGCTCCTTGCTGCTATTTTTCTATCTGATTCTGACCGTACGACTGCGTTTGCAGCGTTGGTATTATGGTATAGTCCAGTTTTTAGGTTAAACGGACAACGCCCAGGTTTTAGGCTGTCGGGCGTCTGGCAGGGCTCACCAAGAAAACCTCGCCTGCCAGAAAATAGGTCTAGTTCTATTTTTTGATTGGCTGGTTAGCTGAGTAACAAGTTCTACACTAGTGGGGGGGAGCTAGAACTTGGAGGGGTCTCCCATTGTTGCTCATTCCTCATTCCTTATCAGTCACTTTCAGTTTTCAGGTACTTTTTGGCGCTAACACCGGCGTGCACGTTTCAGAGTAACAAACCCAAAGCATCTAGACTTAGACTCTAGAGCAATAGACTAAGGGGGCAGCAAACTTAAGCAACGAGCGGGGAAGCCCGCACGCTACATCAACAACGCCTCTGTCCCAACCTGCTGCCTAGGTTTTCTAGCTTGGTATCAGAGCCAGAGTGTAGCAACAGCAACAGAAGACTGGCGTACAGGAGTCAAACAACGCCGGCGGACCCCCATATGTGCTAGTGCACGAGAAATGCTGCCGGATTTTTTTCCGGCAGCATTGACCCACCTGGTGGCGGCGTCAGATTTTCTCCCACTGCCACTGGGCAAGGGGAAATTCTACCAAGAAAAATTCGGCAGCGCTGCCCACACGCGTGACGCGAGGAGGTGAGTGGCAAGCCGCATTCGACACCTATGTGCGACGACGCACGCTGCAACGTCACCTAGGTACAGTGGCTGGCACCAGCACGCTGCAACAGAACTCTGCAGCAGCGGTAGCCGAAGGCAACGGGAGCGAGCAGTGGTAGCAGCAGTCAGCACCAACTACGTGCAGCAGCAGCACGCAGCAGCCCACAGGAGCAGTAGAACATAGCAGCAGCATCCCGCAGCAAAAGCTTGTAGCAGCAACGAGCAACAGTAAAGGCAAGGAGTAGCTGCAACAACGTGCAGGAGCAACAGAAAGCTACAACAACCGCAGCAACGAGTCGTAGCAGCAGCCAGCTGCAACAACACCAATAGGGAACAGTTGCTAGGAGTAGCCAGCAGCGGCTGCTGCTACTCGCTGCCCGCCGTGAGCAAGGAGCAAGCAACAGCCTGCTGCTGCCAGCAAGCAGCAGCTTGCAGCCAGCAAGCAACAGCTCGCTCCCAGCGAGTAGCAGCTCGCTCCCAGCGAGCAGCAGCCCGTTGCTCGCTGCAAGCAGCGGGATGCTGCTCATTGTGACAGATGAAACAAGAAAAAAAATCCCCCCCACCAGCTTTGTTGCCGCGGCCGCAGCAACTGCCTTTGCTGTTACTGTAGCCACAGCAGGCGTAGCAGCCCGCAGCAGCAGCAGTTGTTGTTGCAACTGCAGCCCTAGCAACAGCAGCAGCAGCGGCCGCAATAGCACCAGTAGCAACAGTTGCCACAGTAGCAACAGCAGCTACAACAGCAGTAGTAGCTACAGTAGTAGTAGCTACAGCAGCAGCAGTTGCTGCAACAGCAGCAACAGCAATAGTAGCAGCAGCATGAACAGTAGCAGTAGCAGTAGCAGAAGCAATAGCTGCTGCTATAGCAGCAGCAACAACAGTAACAGCAGCTGTAGTAGAGGACCCAACAACTGCCACTGCTGATGCCAGCATCCCACTGCTGACGTCACTGCTAACATCACTGTTGATGTCATCAACTCACAAAGAAAAACAAAAAAACAAAAAAAGGGGGCAAGAGAAGGGGGAAGAAAACCTAAGGGTGGGCAGGACGTACACCACCCTTAGCTGACGTCACTGCTGATGTCAGCACACAAAAAAAGAAAACGAAGGGGCATCAAACCATGGCTGGTAGCCCCACTAGGGAGGGGTCCTCCTCTGTTGGGTGACCCCCATCCCCCCTTTCTTGCAGCGGCTACAGCAGCACCAGCAGCAGCAGCAGCTGTAGCAACAACAGCAGTACCAATAGCAGCAGCAGCAAAAGCAGCAGCAGTAGCAACAGTAGGATCAGCAGGACCAGTAGGAGCAGCAGCAGCAGCAGTAGGAGCAGCAATAGTAGTAGCAGCAGTAGAAGCAACAATAGCAAAAGTAGTAGCAACAACAATAGCACCAGTAGCGAAAGCAACCTTTTGGTGTTGTTGGCGACGACCCTTACCCCCTCGCTGCTCTTCAGCAATAGCTTGCTGCCCTGACGCAGCAGCTTGCGGCACTGTAGCCGTTGGTCTCTCGGACTGCCACTAGTGTGCCGCCATCCTTCATCCCTCTAGGGTACGCAAGCCCATCTGTGTCTGCTCCCACGCACTACCTGGTACAGCCGCAGACTCAGCGCCAGCGGCAGACAGTGACCTCCATCCCTAGCCCCACTCTGGGTGCCAGTCCATGGCAAAAGGACTTTGAGACGCCGGCGCCGCTGCTTCAGGCCGACGAGCAGTTCCGCAGCTGGGAGCTCAGCTTCCAGATTTGGGCACAGGGTGAGGGCCTGTGGGCATACTACACCTTGTCGTACGACGCCACCCTGGCCGACCACTTATATGACGCTGGTCGTGCCGTTCGTGCTCTAGTCCCTGTCGCCCCTTCGGCTTTCCGCATTGCCCTCGAGCCCTTCTTAGGCGATTTAACCGCTGATGCCTCCCCAGACCCTACGGCCACATGGCACATCCTCACTCGTCCCCATCGCCTTCCCAGCGAGGTTGAGACCAGCCGCCTGTTGCGAGAGTTCAACTCCCTGCAGATGGGGGAGACCGAGACGGTCACCTCCTACTAGCAGCGGGCGGAGGACATCCTTCATCGCCTCGGGTCCTCTGCCCTACCCCCTTTGGACACGCTCCTCACCATCAAGCGTGGTACCACCGACGCATACGCGGACGTCTTTGTCCACTGCTCTCATGACGTCCTCTCCACCATGGCTGCCCAGGGCACCCTCATGCCCTCGGCATACGAGCTCTTCTTCCGGATTGAGGAAGCTTGTCTGGAGTCCCGCCTCTAGCGCACGAAGGCTCTCACCTCCCCTGCCATGGCCTCTGTGGCTGTCGCCTCCCCCGTCGCAGCTACCTCATCGTCGTCGAGGAAGAAGAAACATTGGAACAAGAAAGGCAAGGGCCAGCAACAGCAGTAGCAGCGGCCATCAAACGGGTCCAGTGATGGAGGCTTCGTCTACCACAAGTGTGGCTAGCCCAGGCACGGGTGGAACACGTGCCCTCCCCGACGGACGATGTGCATGTCACCGCCACCATGTGTCGCCAGCGGGAGCGCCGTCTCTCCACTGTCGCCGTAGTTGTCGCTGACTCTGAGACTTCGGCCTTATCCAGCAGCTCCACCACTTTGTTTGCTTCGCCAGTCCAGTTGACAGCAGCGCCACAACAGACAACGCCGTCACAGTCCTCCTTCTACCCAGGCTCCGGCGCCATCACCTTGCACTCCATCTACACTCCCGGGTTGTCCTCCCGTGAGCGTCACTTGGAGCAGTTCATCGCACTCCAGCTCCGCCTGCCTCGCCCTCCTCCCTAAGGAAGTGCGAGTTACATCCCTTCCTACTCTCCTGCCCAACCCTGCATTACTGAGACTGAGCTACGGTCGTGTCCCGTTTCCTCGTCTATCTCGTCGTCCCCCATGGCCTCCGCTACCCCTTCCCATGACGATGTTTCATGGCTTGACGATTGGCAGTCTCAATTCACACCTCCTTCTACCGCATCCGCGTCCCTTGCTTGCTGCCATGTGACCGTTAGCGATCTGGCGACCCCGGTCCAGGACCCTACCGAGACTTGGATCATCGACTCCGGGGCCACGCATCACATGACGGTCTCTCGTGAAGCCTTTAGTATGCTTAGTCCTGTTGGCAATGTCTCCGATGTCCGGACAGGCTCCGGACATCTGTCCGTGGTATTGGCGTCGTTCGTTTCCGTGGTCCTCCCGGTGACGTCTCTCTAACCGATGTCCTCTTGCTCCCTGGTCTTGAGCATAGCCTTTTGTCCGTCACTGCCCTTGACCGCATGAGCATGGACGTTGTGCACTCGCCTGGTGTTGGCACTGTGTCGCTGCGTCTGTCTGGTCTTGTCGTACTGCACGCCACCGCTTGTGGCAACTTGTGGCATGTACCTCGCCTCTCCTCCTCTCCTTCTGTCTCCTCCCCGTCGACCGCCACAAGCCATGTGTTTGTCACCAATACGCTTTCTCCTCAGCACACTCACCTCTTGCACCGTCGCCTCTGCCATGTCCACTATCATCGTAGACAGCATGCTCTGCACCTAGCCGGCCAAGGGCCTTCACCCGAAGACTTTCCCCCTCCCGTGTCCCACCAAGTGCATTGATTGTGCTTAGGGGAAAATGTACCAGTCCACGTACCCTTTGTCTTCCTCCCGGGTGTCCGCCCCTCTTGACCTTGCCCATTTCGACGTCATGGGCCCTCTCCCCACCGAGTCTATCGTCAAGCACGGCCGCTTTGTCCTCACCCTCACTTATGATTATTCTCGCTACCGCTGGGTGGTCTGTCTTTGGCAAAAGAGCGATGTTGTTCGAGCAATCCAGGACTGACTTGTCCACACAGAGCGCGAGTGTGGCCGCTCTCTTCACCGCTTTCGCTCCGATCGCGGTGGTGAGTACATGGGTGAGGCCACAAACTTTCTCGCCTCCCGCAGGATCGACCATGAGACATTCGCGCCCTACACACCCGCCCAAAACGGTGTCTCCGAACGGTGGAACCGTGCCATGGCCGACGCCGTCCGCACCATGCGAGTTGAGTCTGGTCTCTCCAATGGCATCTACTTTAAAGCCATGACCTATATGACGTGGGTTTGGAACCGGATTTCCCATGGTCCCCTTCCGCACCAGTCCACGCCGTACCAACATTGGTGCGGTCAACGCGCTGACCTCCGCCCGGCTCGCGTTTGGGGTTGCGTGGCCATTTTGTGGCTGCCCACCCCGCAGCAGGGCGGTAAACTCGCCCCCCGTGGACGTCCCTGCACCTTCCTTGGTATCTCTCGTCAGTCCAAGGCTTGGCGCTACTGGGATCCCTTCCGGCAATGCATCGTCGAGTCCCAGGATGCCCTCTTCTTTGAGGACCTGTTTCCTTACGACCTCATTTGCTCTAGCTCATCCGTGTCTATCCCCTCTCGTGGGAGAGTGGTGAGTCCGTCCTCTGTCCTGTCGCTTCCGGGCGAGACATCCCTTAGTCCCTCTGAGTCGGCAGCCCTAGTCACGTCCGCTGGTCCCTCCGAGCTAGCAACCCCAGTTGCGTCCGCTGGTCCCTCCAAGCCCTCAGCCCCAGTTGCGTCCGCAGGTCCCTCCGGGCCAGCAGCCCAAGTTGCGTCCGCTAGTGACTCCGTGCCGTCAGCCCCAGTCGCGTCCACTGACCCCTCTGGGCCGACAGCCCCAGTCGCATTCGCCGAACCCTCCGGCCCGGCAGTCCGAGTCGTGTCCACTAGTCCCTCTAAGCCGGCAGCCCTAGTCGCGTTTGCTGGTCCCTTCGGGCCAGCAGCCTTAGTTGCGTCCGCGAGTCCCTCCGGTCCGTGAGCCCCAGTCGCGTCCGCTGGTCCCTCCGGGCCGACAGCCCTAGTCGCGTCCGCTGGTCCCTCCGAGCCGGCAGCCCCAGTCGCATCCACCAAACCCTCCGTGCCGGCAACCCTAGTAGCGTCTGCCGGTCCCTCCGGACTGGCAGCCCCAGTTGCGTCCGCTGGCCCCACCGGGCCAGCATCTCCAGTCGCGCCCGCTGGGCCCTCCAGGCCAGCAGCCCCGGTCGCATATGCCGGCCCCTCCAGGCCAGCAGCCCCGTCCGCCTCCGTTTGACCATCGGACTCAGTACCATCGTCTGCCCTGCCACGGTACACACGTGGCCCAGGCGGCAGCCTCCAACCCAAACCGTCAGTGAGCGCGCAGTCCGTCGCACCACGCTCCGTGGTGCCTCGACCCCCTGTGGCCCCACGTGTCCCCTCCACTCCCACGATCGTGAGTGGGGACCCTGGCACCAAGGGCCTCGACTTGACCACCTCGGCCATCATTGCAGACCTTCATTCGGGCTCCACACTGTGCTACGCCATGCTTCACAATGAGCATCGGCATGCTGTTGTGGCTGCAATCGCGCACATCCCACCTGGGGCTTGAGATGCACACGCTCTCTCAGTCCACTCCACAGCACGCCCCGAGGACACAGCCACAGTGCGCGAGGCACGAGCCTCTCCTGAGGCCGCACACTGGGATGCTGTTTGCGCCGATGAGCTTGCCGCTATTCAACAACACCATGTGTACGACCTCGTCGACCTTCCTCCAGGTCGAAAGGCCATTGGCGCCAAGTGGGTCTTTCGACGCAAGTGGAAGCCCGACGGGCCCTTGGACAAGTACAAGGCCCGCCTTACAGCCAAGGGGTTTGCCCAGATTCCTGGGGTCAACAATGACCAGAGTTTTGCCCTAGTTGGCCGGTTCTCCACTAGCCGGGCGCTCTTAGCCTGGTCGCCCAACATGGGTGGGAGCTGCATCAGATGGATGTGAGTAACGCCCTTCTCCATGGTTCACTGGAGGGTGAGGAGCTCTACATGGCGTAGCCCCCAGGCTTCAACGATGGCACTGGAAGAGGGTGGCGACTGTGTAAGGCCCTTTATGGCCTAAAGCAGTCGCCTCGGTGCTGGAACCAAGAAATCAGCAGCACGCTCCTTCGTGGCGGGCTCCAACGCAACACCGCTAACCCCACACTGTTTGTCAGTCCGTGAGGCCAGACTTTCACCGCAGTTCTGGTTTACGGCGACCATCTCCTCATTGCGTCGCCAGACACGGCTGCCATCGAGCGTATCAAGGACTTGTTGTACGCCGCCTACTAGATGAAGGATCTCGGATCTGCCAGAGTCTTCCAGGGCATGGACCTCGAGCATGATGGCTCCCAGGGCGTCCTCCACATCCACCAGGCCGCCTATGTGCAGACCCTGTCCACCCGCTTTGCAGAGGACCTGCCACTCGTGCTGAGCGCATCCTCACCCATGTCACCAACGGTCAAGTGAATCTGAAGAGTCTTGACCCAACTGTTGTGGGGGAGCCAATTAACGTGACCACGCACCTGCCATTCATCGGGTCAATGATGTTCCTGGCAACAACAAAGCGCCCAGACGTTGCGTTCGCTGTCAACCTCCACACCCAGTTTTCTCAGGAGTCGCATCACCTCCACTACGAGGCCACGATCCGAGTACAACGCTATGTCGTCACGACTCCTTGGTGAGGTCTCATATTCCACCGTCAGCCGTCTGTTGTCGAAGTGGGCTACACCGACAGTGACTGGGCTGGCAGTCCGGACGGTAAGAGTCGTACAGGCTGGATCTTTTGGATTGGCGGCACAGTAGTGTCCTGGCATAGTGGCAAGTAGGGGTGTATTGCACGCAGCACTACTGAGGCTGAGTACGTTACTCTTGGCTCAGGCACATGTGAGAGCGTGTGGTTGCGTCGTCTGTTGTCCGAGTTGCGTCAGAGTGTCGCATCCATTACATTGCATTGTGACAATGAGAGCACCATGGCCATCACCGACAATGACGACGTGTATCACACACACACAAAGCACATCAAGATTGAGTATCACTAGGTGCGTTCGTTATTGCATGACGGCATCATCAGCATCGTGTGGGTTGAAAGAGCACGGCAGTTGGCTGACTTCTTGACAAAGGCACTGAAGCGCGACTCGTTCAAGAAGGCTGTGAGTTCACTCGGCATGCGTCCATGAGTGACTCTCTCTGTCCCTGCTTGCGGATCCGCTTGGCCTGGGGGAGTTTGGTCGTTGACTGTGTCTCTGCCCGCACATGTGCACTACACCTATGAGTCGCGGGGGAGTGTTGGTTTTTTTGCATCTCTCATTGAACTCTGTTGTGTCCTCTCGGCTTGTGTACATCCGTGTGTAGATGACTGACGACGAGACTTGACGCCGCTGGAGTGTCGCTCGGTGGAGCCGACGCACGCTGAGGCCCACTCACCCTTCGCTGGAGCATCTGTCTCTGGCGATGCGCTCAGCTCCATCGGCAGGCCTCCTCGTCGGTCGGGCCGCCGGCGGTCACTGCCACTGCAGATGTTGTTTGCATGCACCTAGTATTGTGTCTGGTTGTGGCATTCCGTCTACAGCATCATGCGGTGCCTAGCGTCCATGTCTCCTGTTGTATGGCCGTGTTTAGCATCGCTGACTGTTGTAGGTACTGCCTGAGTTCAGGCAGCCATAACTCCTTGGTGTTGTTTATCTATCTGATTCTAACCACACGATTGCGTTCACAGCGTTGGTATTATGGTACGGTCCAGTTTTCAGGCAAAACAGACGACGCCCGGGTTTTGGGCTGTCGGGCGACTGGCAGGGCTCACCGAGAAAACCCTGCCTGCCAGAAAATAGGTCTAGGTCTATTTTCTCATCGGTTGGTTAGCTGAGTAACAAGTTCTACACTAGTGGGGGGGAGCTAGAACTTAGAGGGGTCTCCCATTGTTGCTCATTCTTCATTCCTCATCAGTTTGGCTCCTTTTTGGCGGTAACACTGGCGCGCGCGTTTCAGAGTAACAAATCCAGAGCTTCTAGACTTAGACTCTAAAGCAGCAGACTGAGGGGGCAGCAGATTTAAGCAACGAGCGTAGAAGCCCGCACGCTGCATCAACAACACCGGTGCCCCAATCTGTTGCCTAGGTTTTCTAACTCTCTCTTCATCCGACAGACGCCTGAGCGATTCACTGCCATCCAAGTCTATGTCGACGACCTTCTGATCGCATCTCCTTCATTAGAGGTCGTGAAGGAGGCCGAGACTGTCCTCCAGACTGCCTACAAGATGAAGGACCTTGGTCCTGCAGCGGTGTTTCTGCGCATGGAGATCGTGCGAGACCACAGACGTCGTACTCTACTACTACATCAGGCCGATACACACGTGTTGTGGAGGAGCGCTCAGCGACCTTCTCAGCGCACTGCCCACGGCTTCCACACCTCTTACACGTGACGGGCAGGATACCCTGAAGGTTGACGATCCCACACAGTTGGGGGAGATAGTGGATGTGACCATGAACCTCCGTCTCATCTAATCTCTCATGTACCTGGCCACTACCACACATCTTGACATTGCATTTGCCGTCAACCTCCTTGCCCAGTTTTCGCAGGCTCCACGCGCTACAGCCCTTTATGCGGCTGTGCGAGTGGTCCAGTACGTGGTCTCCACACCGTATCTCCATCAAACTCTGCTTTCGTCGGCAGTCTTCGGTGGTCCTTGACGGCTACACCGACAGCGACCGGGCCTTGAGCCCAGATGGACGCAGTCGCATCAGTTACGTGCTCTTGCTCGGTGGGATCGCTTTGTCTTGGCGCAGCGGGAAGCAGTGCTGCATTGCACGTAGCTCATCGGAGGCAGAGTACGTTGCACTAGGTGCAGGCCCTGTTGAGGTAGCATGGTTGCAGCGCATGTTCCATGAGCTTGGTCAATCAGTACCCGCCATTGTGCTTCGCTACGACAACCAGAGTGCTCTTGCCATTGCGGTGAACTTTGGTGTCTTTCATGCTCTCACGAAGCACATTGCGGTTGGGAACCACTTCGTGGGTGATCTGGTGGAGCGACACGTGATCTCCATCATTTGGGTTGGCACTCACATGCAGCGTGCTGACTTCTTGACGAAGGCACTAGCACGCGGAAAGTTCCTCGTGGCCATTCGTTCTGCTGGACTTCGCCCCTTGCCTGAGGGCGGTTGAGTGTGGGGTGTGTCCGTGTCCATGTCACATTTGTCGTTGCACTTGTTTTTGTACTCGTCTCAGTGCTGCATGTGTATCGACATGCGTACCATTGGGTCATGGGGGAGTGTTGTGATGTGTGACGTTCCTGTCGACCTGTACATTTTACTGTGACCACTCGGTTGTGTCCATACTCATGCAGATCCCTGATGCGGGCCCTAGAGGCACCGGTGTGTCATCTGGTAGCGATCTACCATCCTCGAGCCGATTGACGACCGTTCCAAAGCTCTTGACGCTACTCAGGACCTCCTGCAGTTTTTCTGCAGCACACCGGAGTTTATCGGTGGACTGGTCGTGGGCCGGATTTGCATGTGTTTGTATTGTGTGTCCACCCATTGATGCCACATGCATGCATGTGACTAGTCCTAGCGTCCGGCTTTTGATTCTGCACGTCTAAGTTCAGACGGCGTAGCGTTCTGATATGTCTACGCAAAGTTACGGCCAAAACAGTGGTTTTGGGCCGGTTTTTAGGACAGATCTTGCACTGTCGCGTGCGACACCCGCCGTGCACCGCGGCAGGTACTTATGCCATGTGCCTGTCATTTTTCACTTCTGTCTGCAAATGCTATTGAAGCATTCTGACACTTTGCCTTGTGTCTCCTAGCCAAACCCTTGCCATTTTGTGCACGACTTGTCATCGTCTGACTGTCGTCATCGTCTGACCAGGCACTGACGCCTAATAAGCAGTTGTGTTGCTAGGAAGCTTCCATGCATCTTCTCATGCAAGAGGTCCCGGGTAGCATCAAGAGCTCTAAAACGGTCGTCAACCAGCTCCAGGATGGTAGTCCGTCGCCAGATGACAGACCGGTGCCTCCAGGGTCCGCATCAGGGATCTGCACGAGTATGGACATGGCCGAGTGGTCACGGTAAACTGTACAGGTCGACAGGAACGTCACAAATCACAACAACCCCCATGCAAACTCCCGGCAAACCACTTACGAAAAATCACAAACCCTTCTATTAAGGAGTTTGTGAAGATTGGGTAAAAAAAAGGGTTCGGTCACGATATTCCCAGTTTTCGGAACAATATAGCTGATATACCAATGTCACAAAAAAAATAAAGCATATGACAACGCCGTAAAAAAAATAACGCATATGCCAATGTCGCACAGAAAACAACGCATATGACAATGGCGTACATTAAATAACGCATACGCCAACGTTACACAGAAAATACCTGAGGAACCCAGAAACGCTAAAAGAAATGTCATGATCCTGCCACATACCATGTAGCATTGATGCATGACATGATTTTTGTCGTTCACTATGTCTCAGACGAATGCACCATTGCACTTTTTTCCATGTCAGGTCCAAAACACATGCTCTGATCGAGCATGAAAAAAGGGGTGGGCGGCTGGTTGATTTTGTTGCGGAGGCTGGGCGGATGGTTGCTTTTGTAATGCAAGGTGGGCGGATGGTTGCTTTTCTTCCGAACCACGGGTGGATCGTTACTTTTCTTCCGAACGACGGGCGGATGAGAGTCACACTTTGCGTTTTATGGGTATATGAGCTATTTCACCCCCAAAAAAATGTGACGTCAACATGTCAACGTCGCATCCATGCGACGTCGACACGCTATCTTTTGAGAGACGAGAGGGGTGTATTGTTGATTTTCTTTGCTTGCAAACTCGCGCATGAGGCTTTTTGTCGCGAAGTAGGGGCGAATGTGCCCTATTGTCTGAAACGAGGAGAATTCCGTCCTATAGATTGTCCACTTACTTAAGGAACTATCCTATGCCTAAAATGAATCATTGAACACATATTCCCAAATGAAATTGTAACAAAAAAAATTGTGGATTTTGATGTGAAACAATGAGGTTTTACCAGTTTGCATTTAAACTTAGGGCCAAATAACCCTTATACCCAAAAACCGAGGGGGCCAGGAACGCCCTACCCGGCGCTTAAAAAATAGAACTCCCCCGCCCGGCAGTTAAAAAAAAAAACCTAGACTGCCCGCTCGCTTCACCATGCTCGATCAGCGGCATGCGCCGCCGATCGAGNCCAACATTCACAAACCACTCAAAAGAGGGGTTTGTGAATGTTAGAAAAAAAAGGATGACGTCAGCATGTCGAGGCTGCATCGCATGCAGCGTCGACATGCTTTTTTTCCTTGGTGTTCGTGGGCAGGGGAGTGTTATTTTCCGAACGCCGGGTAGGGGGGTCTTATTCTTCCGAACGCCGGGTAAATTGGTCTTATTCTTCCGAACGCCGGGTAGGGCATACACACGTTCGATTTTTTTGGGTAATCCCTACATGTACCCTTAAACTTATTCTTCGAATTCAAATTCAGGAATTTTGTTTGATTTTTTTTTTTTGTGATTTAGGAAGCGCCATAAGCGCAATGAAGAGGTTTACTCCAAGGACAATCAGTTCGAGACGTTCCCTCATCTCCTTTTCCTCACCATATCGCCAGCATAGTTTGAAAAAATAAAAATAAAAAGCAACTTGGGAAATGCCAGGCCAAGGCCCAACTTCACGAAACCAATTCTCTCATGGCTTCGAATGAAGACCGCCAATTCCAGCCAACGTTGCCAGTCCAGGCAGGCCCTTTCTCAGTCTCCCACTAGCCCTTGCTTACTTTGCCGCCAGCTACATCTCCATTGTGGAAGCCCATGTGAATCACCTGTCCTGACAACCAAAAGCCTTCCTAAGAAATAGTTGGGTCTAGCTTCACAATGTGAACCGCTTCGCCTCACTTTCCCATCACTAACATATCTTAGAGTTGTAGAACTGGTTCAAATTGCTAAACATATCTTTCGTAGAAAAGATGGCAAAGAATGCAGAAACTGAAGCAACTGGTAAATACTCATGTTGATGATTACCAAACATCTTTATTCGATTTAATGTCTAAGCCCCCCCCTGATGCCTGGTCCTCATCGCATTAGATGTAAAGATAGAATGAAACATGCACACAAGGGTGGACAGAAAAGCAACATGCATCTGCCAGACAAAGGTAAACAAACACAATAATCAATCGAAACAAAGTGTCCACAACATTGACAACCAATCACACAACCAGCTAAGCAGGAGATTGATTTTCATTGCACCAGTACAATGTGATGCTCTGGAAATCAGAGTTGACGGTGGTGGTCTGCGACTTTTCTTGAATGCACACAATGTGGGGATCCGTTGAGAATCCCGGCTGCCGGCGATGCCCCCATATCTACACTGTCAAAGGCCAGAACTTCTCTCCCTAACTACTCGCCCAGCTACCCTGTGCCGCCCGCTCTCGCGTCCTGCCTAGATCGCCCAACCACCAACTCACCTGGCCTTCGACAAAACTCTCATCGCATCGTTGTTAGCAGTTAGCATCTAACAAACTAGCGCAGTTCTGCAGGGCACTGAATCTCCCAGTTAAGACCTCAATGGGTCAAACCTGATGTCGATATAACTTTCAACAGACGAAGAAAAGAGGCGGGGGCGCGTGAAGATGTCATCTCTTCTTCCGTGACTTGCTCATATCCTGCTGCATCGTCGGGTTCCCTTTGCGCATCATCGCAACAAACTCCTCGTAGTCGATCTTGCCGTCCTGCAGGCCAGCAGCAAGTACAGAGAGACGTGGTTTGCGAGAGGTGTGGTAGCACAAGGACAAAATGTTCACAGTTATGTGAGGGAATTTGAATTACGAAGCACTGAGAGGTGTTGTGATTCTTTTCTCACGGTGCTCTGCAAGGTGTTCAGAGAGGATTTCATATGAAGTGCTCACAGCACGAGCATTTTCAGACACAGCTCACAGATAACCGTGAGCTGGTGTGGCATGGCGAGACATGGTCAAAATGCCTTAGCCATGATGCAGTCATGGCTCAGGCAAGAGCCTTGAGCATGACCGCACTGATTATGAGGGGTACTCCCATATCACAACACGGATGTCCACCAAATCTGTCAATATCCCCTCCAGACAAATCCGCCGAAAGGCCAGCAGTCCTCGCAGCGAACTCTGACCAGCATGGCCAACACACTCGCGCAAACCGACTGCACCCACAACCTGCACAGTAGCATCACCCCCTCACTGCCGAGCCAGGATGATGCGACGTTGCCCAATGCCTCTGTCCCTTCAAAGGAGAGAAAGGACGATCCGACGAGAGCTGAATAGGAAACAGGTCAGGCACGCCAAGTCTTCAAAGACTTGAAGCCCATCCACTGCAAAGCTCTGCGGCATTTCACTTAGGGTGGGAATTTTTTTTTGTATCGAGTCAATATTTATATCGATATCGACCCTCGATATCGATATCGATATCGAGGGTCGATATCAATACGATATCGATACTGACCCTCAACAGGGGGGCCCCCCGGACCCCCCCTCT
>SZWC01015066.1:28762-46405 GCA_023375785.1 Penium margaritaceum
GTGGTGTGGTGTGGTGTGGTGTGGCGTGGCGTGGTGTGGTGTGGTGTGGTGTGGCGTGGCGTGGCGTGGTGTGGTGTGGTGTGGTGCAGTGCAGTGCGGTGTGGTGTGGTGTGGTGCGGTGCGGTGCGGTGCAGTGACTTTCAGTGCAGTACGGTGCGGTGCAGTGCAGTGTGGTACAGTGCGGTGCAGTTCAGTGTGGTATGTTGCAGTGCACCATCTCTGCACTGCTGCTGCCAGTTTCTGAGCATCATGGACGAGTTGCTCAGCCCAAAAAACTCAAAACCTTTAAAGTGCAAATGGAAAACATTCGTGCTCCTCGTAGATTGCACGGAACGCCATGGTGGACTGGTCTCCTTCTATGCCAAGAGCGGAGATGCCTTCACAGACAAGCACCTCCAGAATTTCTACCAATCATTCAATATTTCTCACATGGGAAGTGACATCAGCGTCCGAAACCTAGCCCCAGAATTTTCTTGAAAAACTTTGCCTTCTTGGCTTGATAGGACAAGGCTAGCCTTACTCATGCGTAAGGCTAGTCGTACATGGAGAGGGCGTTAAGCTTCTAAGGTTGGCACCGCTGACGCGAGCTGCAGGGACGATGGCGGTTTTGGCGACAGCAGGAGTTGTGCGATTGTGGGCTGTGCGTTGGTCTACTTGTCTGTTTAAATTCTTAAGCCGCTTTGCAAAGCGTCTTAAGAGTTTAAACACTGTGGCATGCTTGCGTGGTGACCCGAGTAGTCAAAGGTGCACCTCACAAAAAACTGAGCATAACCACCTGCGCCTCTTTCTTCCAAAAAATAAAAAAAATCTGATCACCCAACATGTACCTATGGTGTTCGAAGCACACTTTAGGGTATGGTTGACGTGGCACGATTTACGGGCCCTGTCCTCCAAGCTACACGACCTCGATTTCGTTGGCGTATCTCGCAAACAACTCGACCTCGGTCGATCATCCACTGGACACCGTTCAGACGATCGACCGAGGTCGTGCAGATTGCCAGACACGCGACCGATGTCGAGGTCGAGTAGGTTAGAGGACAGTTTTGTAAATCGTGCCGCGCCAAACAAACCCTTAGGGAAGTGCCTGGAAGGCGCGATTGAAAACGTAGAGCATTCATCACCTAAGCAATAGTTACAGCTAGACTTACCTCATCACTGCCCCCTCCCGTCCCCCACTCCCCCCCCTCCCAAATCTATGACCACCACCATTGCAACTGCCTCCGCATCTACCACCACTTTGGTGCACCACGAAAGCTACCAGCCTTTCTATACACTCCACCATGAACCCATCTTTACCATTGCTGCCACAGCCGTCGCCACCACCTCTACTCCGCCGCCACCACCGTCCCTGCCGCTGTCCCCCCTCCCACAACCACCAACACCAACACCGTCCCCCATAATCACCCACCTACTTTTCTATGCACGCCACTGCGAGCTCCCGCGCAAACAGTCGCTGCCGCGCCGTGCGACGTACACGCATCGCACCACCGCCGGCAACTCTAAGGCCAGCACCAGCACCAGCACCAGCACCGCCACCGCCAGCAGCAGCGGCATTGGCAGCATCACCTGCAGCAGAGGCAGCAGCACCACCACCAGCAGCAGCAGCATTGTGTTTCCCTTCACTTGGCCCAATATCTACGCTCTTCTCATTCTTTCGCTTGCGGGAGTCGGATGGCCTCTTGCCCCCTGCTGCCGCTGCAGACGACGTCTCCACTCTGCCTCTGCCTCTGCTGCTGCTGCTGACAGAGCTACGCTGCGGTGCAGTTGAGACCCTCTTCTCCTCTTGTGCTTTCCCCTTTTGCTGGGCTGCAAAACGAGTCACCCTCTTCTGCGGAAGTGGCAGAGCAGCTTCACTGGCTGGTGCTTTAGCCTCCCCTTTGCTTCCACTCCCTCTGTCTTCTTCTTCCCCCCTCTCCCCTTCCACTCCCAGGGAATCCTTCCATCCATCCTCCTTCCTTTCATGACCTGCCCCTGCTGCAGCAGAAGCAGCAGCAGCACCAGCGACACCAGCGCTAGCATAGCGAGGAGCAGCTGGCGCAGGGATGCCAGCAGCGCCAGCGGCAGCAGCAGCGGCAGCTACTGCCCCTGCACCAGAAGCAGCGGCGCTGCTGCTGTTGCCGGCGGCATTCGCTGCAGGAGCCGAACTCGGGACATGTCCGGGATCGGAGGAGCAGCAGGTAGGGCACACCCAGTCGCCCTCCGGCACAGCATCCAGAGGTGGGTCTAGACAGCGTAGATGGAACCCCCGCAGGCACTCGTCACACTCAAGCATCACATCGTGTGGTGCGCCATGTGCGACGCCCTCCTCCTCCTCCTCCTCCTCCTCCTCCTCCTCCTTCTCACTCTTGTCATCTTCATCCCCATCGCCACCACTGCCTCCTCCATCGTCTTCCTCTTCGTCCGCTTCTTCTTCTCCGTGCAGGTTGTCTTCCTCCTCCACTTCTTCCTCAGGGTCGAAGAAGTTCAGCTGCCCACACACGGCACAAGCCTCCACTTCCGCGTCGGATTCCGAATCATCCTCCTCTCCGCGTCCCCCTCCGGCATTCCCCTCTTTCCCTTGAATCCTTACGTACACGTGGTCGCCCACCGCAAACCTGATGCCATCCAACCTGCACCTCCGCACATAGCTCCTCTTCTTCCCCTTCTGCGTCCCTTGATCTCCCACCCTCCCCATGGCCGCCGCCCCTTCGACTCCCTCCAGCCCCTCTTCCTCCCACCCTCCCTCCCTTGCCTGGCGCCCTGACGCTGCCACTCCACCCACCCCCCCACTTCAACCTGCTTCCCTGAACTACGGCGCCTCCCAAACGTCACTGACTAAAAGGGTTCACCTCCCTGCGTGTGCATTCCCCTCGTCTGATCTCCTCATTCGACTTCAACGATTCATCCCATTACCTTCGTCTTCTTCAGACCACTCAACTGCTTCTCCATCTTCTTCTTCTTCTTGTTCGGCCAAGCGCAGTTCCTCGCCGTTCAACTCGCTCCTTCCCTCCCCTCCCTTCTCAACGACCTCCCAAGGCTACCCTCTGAAAGACGAAAAAAAATCGCCGTCACCTGGGTGTACTCTTCTTTCTCTCCCTCCCATCCCACACCACCCAGCCAATTCCCGCGCTTGCGACAATCCTCTGACGCAATTTAGCCTACAGCCGCACCCGCTGCCGCAGCTGCCAGCGCCTGCCGACCTTCGCCGGCAAGCAGAAGGGCCATGAGGCCCTTCGCTCAGGCGGGAAAGAAGGTTGCTTCCACGAAAAAGTCGCCACGTGTTTCCTTCTCAGGGCGGTGTCACACAGCCCCGTAGCAACTCGTTCCCGCGTTCCGCGTTCCCTCTTCGAAAGGAACGACAAGTCGGAGGTTGTCGTTGAGCATCTGCAGTCACACCGGCGCCCGTAGCAACTCGCCTCGGCGGGACGGCACTGACAGAAAGTTTCAGACATTTTCTGACGCGAGACCCATATTTTCGAGTCGCACACAACAACGAACGCGCGAAATCCGGGGCGCTGTCGACGAGTTGCTAGAGAGTTGCTACAGCCCCGGAGCTGTAGCAACTCGAAGTAGCCCTCGTCGGTCGCGTTAATTTCAGACAGAACGTTGTCGGCCGAACTGTCGCTGACCCACATCTATTGTCCTTATCTCCACTCTGACGTCATCAAAGCGAGACACGTCATCTCTCATGACATCACTCCACTTTCACGATTTTAATAAATGAATAAATTTTAAAACATGCATGCTACTTGTGAGCGAATGGTTTCACAATGCTATTGAATGAACTTTGATGCGGAAAAGTGTGTGCCATCAAGTCAAGAACAAAAATAGAGCACGTTTGACGCAGTTTGCAACGATTGAGTTGATCGACCCTACAAACTCAACTCATTGCGACTTCCCGCAGTGAGTTGAGTTTTTTGGGTGCAACACCGGCCTCAGTAGTGTTTGCACATGCACATTAGGTCACAGTCATGTCCTTCACTACATGTTTCCGAAATTGAAACTCACACGCCTCATGTGTTATGCTGAACGGAGCGTACATGGTGAACAGGTAGAAGTTGCAAGGCAGAGCAAGATTTAGAATTTGGGACACCTGAGAAATTTATAATTAGCACTAACTGTACTTTTGATGACAAGTTTCAAAATGATCGAACATATATATACAAATGTTAGGTTACGAAAGAGGCATAGTCAGAATCGTTGGGTCAATTGTTGAGCGACGCGTGCGGAGTCGCGTCGTGAATGGTCCAATTCGAGAAGGTCCGCCTAGAAACCGAGGGGCTTTGAGAATCGACGGTGAAGATGCAAGACACATCTTTATAAATCAAGATTTGTCTCGATGCGTCGAGAAGTCGACCGAAAGGTCGTGGTAATTCTTTCGTAGATTTGCGAGAGTGGTTGAAGTTGTCAGAACGTTCGGGAACATTCACAGGAGGCAGGGGTAGTTGCCCTTGACCGTCGAAGTGATTTTTGTGGTCTCGCATCCTGATGGGCTGTTTGTGTAATAACATAAACTCCCACTTGGAAAGATAAGAGACTAGTATACGTCTGGTACGGTACACTTCCCCCCCTTTTAACCGCGACGTCCCGGCTTGGTGGCGGCGGTAATAACCGTTGATTAGGGACGTCTGAGAGGTTGTTGTAGGGTTCCCATCTGTTATGTGTGATTTCATCGTTGTGCCACTTGACAAGATATTCCGTCTTTTGCCTCGTTGTGGATGGCCGAGGATGTCCTCGATGACGTACTTTTTGTCCTTGTCCACTTGGACGGGAGGAGGGGAAGGAACATTCCTCCTGGGGAATTTTCTCTGAGATCTTGGTAGTGCTTGGTCCTGCTGACATGGAACATATGATGAACTTGCATAGTGTTTGGGAGTTTGAGTCACGCAACCACGAGGATTTCCATGCACTTGATCTCAAACTGTCTTGACCATCAAGGTTGGAGCTTTGACCAGTCGGTTCCGCGCACTTTGATGTTAGGCAAGCTGAGAAGGAATTTGTCTCCAGTGAATAAAACGTCATTGCTATGATGTCAGTGAAATGCTCGTTTCATTGTTGCTTGTGTCTTCGTAAGGATTTACTGTGTTTCCTCCCAGATAGTGGAGAAGTCTCATCATAGAACGTCGACCACGAGAATTTTCATGTGAATTTGTAGTCCGGCTCGTGTGGAAAGAAGTTTCCCATATACCACTTCAAACAAAGTTTACCCGTTGCGGAGGAAACTACCAAATTACATACGATTTTGGATGTCAATTTTTTTGTACCCAATCCATCCCATGAAGTTCACATAGTGTTTATAGAAGCTGTTCGAGCATCTTATTTTTCTACTTCGTTTGACCGTCACTTTGAGGATGAAACGCCATAGAAAGTTATACTTTTCTACCGTAGAGAGCCATCAGTTTGCGCCAATTACCGTAGGTGAATTGTCCGTCTCTATCACTTGTGATACTTCTCGATACATCGTGTAGCCGCACGATGTTGTTTATAAACAGGCATGTTGTTCCCTCGGCAGTGATGGTGGTTGTCGTGGGGGTGAAATGGGACTTTTTTCAAAACCTGTCGATGACCACGAGGATTGCGTCATATCCCTCAAGTATGAAGAAGTCTATGGAAATTCTTACACAATTCCAGGTGGCCGTGTGCGACGGGATTTTTGTCCGTGAAATGTGTCGCATGTTTTGGAGAAGTTGGCCACGTCGAATTACATCTTGTCCAACCAGTAATGTTTCGGTGAAGTTCGTCGTTGGGGGGAATGACCACCTGGCGAGTGAATCGCTGTCGCCAATAGGGTGCATCGTACCAGAATTTTGCCTGGTCGTACCTGCCGTTCTGGTCGTAGCTTTGTGCAAACAATAGCTCGAGGTACGGGTCTCGATGTAGTTGTGGCGTTGCCACCTCAGCCATTAAGTGTGGTCGACAGCTTAGTTTGTGTGCTAGGTTGATTTTGCTTGGCTGGTACTAGATATCGTAGTGAAACCAGGATTGAAGGAACTCCATCCATTGGGTTTGACGTGAACTGTGGTTCGACTTCGTCTTCAAATATTTCAACATATGGCGGTTGGTGCTCACGATGCATCGGCCGCACTCCAGATTACAGCACCATGTCTTGAATGCTTGTACGACCGCCAACATTTCTTTCATGTGTACGTCGTAGTTGAGTTCAAATCGTTGCAACTTTAGAGACTTATAGGCGACCGGTTGCTCGATGTTGCCATTGTCTTGCAAGAGGATTGCACTGAAATCTCGGTCTGATATGTCTTTAGCCATGATGTATTCGACCATTGGATCAACCAATCGTAGGGTTGGCACCGAAGTCAAAGAATTCCACAAGGCGGAACACTTCTTATTCATTGTCTCCCCACCGCTACTTGTTTTCTTTTCGAGTGCGATCAGAGAGAGGTGTTGACACTCGGGCGTAATCCTATAAAAAATTCCGGTAGTAATTACAGAAGCCGAGGAACACTTGAATGTCTCGAACGTTGGTCGGCATCATCTAATCAACAACTGCTACCAATCTTTTCAGATCCATCGTGATCCGTCCATCGTTGATCACGTGACCCAAAAACTCGATGGAACGGTGACCAAAGTCACACTTCGAGAGACTTCAGAAAATTTTCTCTTTTTACAAAGCTTCAAGAACCTTTTAAAGGTGTCCATCATGCTCTTCCGGGATGCAGCGGTACACCAGAATGTTGTCGAGGCACACCACAATAAATCGACGAGGTATGGGCAAAACAGGTTATTCATTTTTGCCATAACCATCGTCGGGGCATTCGTCTGTCCGAATGACATTACCGTGGACATGAAATGCCTGTACCAAGTTGGGAGCGCCATCTTCTCGACGTCGAAATCTGCCATGCGTATTTGGTGATAACTGATGCGCAAGTCGATTTTGTTGAAAATTTGAGCCCCTCAAAGTTGATCAAAAAGATCATCACGCCGGGGAAGAGGGTAGTGGTTCTTGATGGTAGCGTCGTTCAACGCCCGATAATCCATGCACATTTCCATCTCACAAGTTTTATTTTTCACAAATAGTACTGGTGCAGCGTATGGTGACGTAGATGGGCGGATGAATCCCTGATCCATCATCTCGTCGAGTTACTTTTTGAATTTGGTCAAATCGTGATCGCTCATTCGACAGGCCCCTCAAACTGTAGGTTTACTAAACGACTTCAGTTTGATTTGATCGTTGATGTCTCGTTGAGGAGGTAAGGATCTTGGGAGTTCATTAGAGTAGATGCTTGCAAACTCCTAGATGATTCATGCGAACTCTCCGGGTACCATTGCGAACTTTGTTGATGCCGATAAGGTTGATGAGGCCGATGATGAGATAGATGCTACTACTTCCGCATCTTCCATTGGCTCGAGATGTATGAGCCACACATGAGCTCCTCATCTTATACAGTAATTGGCCACGTTGAGTGGTATCGGTTGCACAGGTTGTCACTTCTCGGCTAGCAGGGCTTCCTCTACTACTTCTACCTCTGCTACTTCCACTGTGGGCTTCCATCCTATGCGTGGAAGTTGTTGTTTGCCTCCATCAATTTCCACATAGACGTTGTCGCTGTTCTAGTCGACCTTTGCATTGTGTCGGTACATTTGCGCCACATCTATTTCTTGGCCACGTTGCGAGGATCTTCTAGCATTTTGCGATAGCCATAACTTCCTCTATTGCTTCAACCTCTGCTACTTCCCGTAAATATTGCTACGATGTGGGTCGCTTGACCACCATAGGTGCCATTTTCTACCACTGGTGCTGATTTAGACAGATCCGTTGTACCAGTCCACCAACAAATTGTGCCTGCATAGGAAATCTTTCTTGAGAATACAAATCAAAGATCATCATGATGATCTATGATTATTATTCGGAGAGGTTCATGAGGTCTTCGAATCTACAGTCATCCGTCCATGGATCTTCCTTAAAAAATAGCCAGTTTGGTCTTCAAACTTAGCTTTTGAACATGTCATTGCAAACAAAATTGTGATGAGCGCCTCTGTCTAGTAGTGCCAGTACCATTCTATGACTTTTGCAATCCCTCGGTTGCTCTCGTATCAGTATCACCTGTTGGTTGTCTTCGTACCCCTAATCAAGCTTTGCGATCTCAGGAACCCTTGTACGGGCAATTTGAGTCGCTAAGATGGGTGATCGGTTAGCATAGATTTTTTCAACAAGACAAGAGCCTCATTGTCTACTCCCTTCCTTTTCCATTGCCTGGCTTCTCATTGTATCTCTATAGATTTCTCCCTTTTAGGTCTGCTGATGTTGTTTTCAAAAATCGTCTGAGATATGACCCGGCTTCACGCAACTCCAGCAAATCCGTTGATTGTGTGATCGACGATGTGAATCTTCATCTGAGTCGAGGATTCTATTGGTTGGGACTTTCCTCCTCCATGATAAGGATTGTGGATTTGGGATTACCATCCATTAGTTTCATGCATCTTGCATTGTAGTCGGCGCTATCGATGCAATTGGCTGCTGCGATCCTTGGCGGAAGGTTACCTTGGATGCCAAAAATGGGAATTGCTTGTCAAATATCACTTTTGAGGCAGTTTTTCTAGTAGAAAAGAAATTCATCAAGGGCAAGGTTGCTGCCGGTGACTATTTTGCAAAAAAGTGAGATATAGTTGATCGTCCCCATTTTATACACACCACATTCAGTGTATTAGGTACGTAGGTTTGGGTAATTTCTATGAAACGATCTTAAGGGTGAATCGTCCTGTGTTTACATGGAAAACAATGGACATGGCACCTGTGTCTTGGGACTTGCATGTCATAGTTTAACAACGGATGAAAAAAATATGACAGTGTGGGTGAAATTTACAATTGACGTACATATGTCCTGAAACATTTTGTGTGGTCTTATCTGTTACTCGATTGTGGTTTTGTCCTTGACAAACTGCCGAACTTGTCCTCCCACCAAACCCTCAATTGTATCCAAGCATTTTTCCTAGTGCGTGTATTGTATAGCAACTATTTCTGTGCACTAGTTTATCTTGTACACTAGTGTGAGTTTTCTCGTGTCCATGAGATACATGGACTCTAGACACTTTACCAATACAACTTAACTTTTGGAGGAGGGGGGAATCATCACGGGATCCCATCCCCCTCCCCAAAAGGGAAGAGCGCATTAGAAAATTACAGCGGAGGGTGTATTTCTATTATGTGATGAGAAAAGAAACTATACACTTATGTATATTCGCTCGTTGACCACTGATATATCACGATCGATGATCGACGATCAACAACTACAGATGTAGAACGACAAATAATACACACCAACCCCCCCCCTTCCCCGTCGGACCCGTCGCTCGCCCCCCCCCAAAAAGGCTAGAGTGTATTGGTCAAGTGTAGCTGGTCAGTGTATCTTTGTTCGTGCGATGGAAAAAAACACTTGTGTATTCGAAGTCCATTGCTTTTTGACAGACCAGCGCCACCGATCGTCGGTAATCAACGATTGGCGGTATCATGTACATTAATGTTTTTTTTTTCGTCGATCACATAGACCGGATACACTGACTAGCTACGCTTTGCAACTACACTCTACCATTTCGGGGGAGGGGAGGGGAGGAGATCATCCGGAGTCCAAGCTTGCCCTCCCCCCAGATAGGTCGAGTGCATTAGGTAATTGTATCTGGCCAGTGTATGTATTTTTTGTGATAATAGGAAAACATTATCCACTAATGTATTTGCATTCGATCGCATCCATAAACACGACAAAACGGTCACCACATAGTCGAGATTCTCAACCCCCCCCCACGATGACCGATTGTATTAGGACTGTGTATCGGGACGTGTATTTTGGTAACCATGTATTTTGTTCACGAAAGTTTTGTACATTATTGTATCTTCTTGCATGTCAATCACTTATCTTTTGATACACGCATTATATACATTCACCCAATACACTTTGATAATTTGGGGGAGGGGGGGGCTTGGTCTCCGGCTGGCCCCCCCAAAAGGTTAGAGTGTATTGGTGAAGTGTATCTGATCAGTTTATCCGGATTATGTGGTTGAAGAACAAAAAATAACACAAATTTACTAGGAGATGATCTCTTGCCAAAACTCACAAACCATCGATGTAAGGTTATCGACGATCACGATCGAACCAGCAGGGTTTTATAAACGGGGACGATTAATGATCCTCACGTGCTGACCGCCGATTGTTGACAATGGACGGTTGTGAGAGAATTTTGTGATAGTAAACAAGACAACGTCGAAGTGGTCACCGCGTGGTCTCCCCCTCCCCCCACCGTAATAGTGTACTTGAGCTAAAAAACATGGCGTGTATCGTGCAAGATATAAGATTATACACTTGTGTACTTTTGCAAATGGTTTGAATGTAGGTCCAAAAAGCCCCCCACGATAGAAGGGAACCCGCTGGGCCGCGCTATCGCGGGGCCCAGCAAGAGCCCGGACAAGCAAAAAAAATCCAAGCCCCCCGAATGTTATTTTAGGAGGGTCTGGATCTTTTACGTTTTGGGTCAAGGAATAGGCATTGTCACACCTTGCATTTATAAAATATTTCATGTATAAGTACAAGTGAACGTCGTTTAGTACGAACTGTAAGTGGAGTTGTAAAGCACTTAATCATGGATTTTATTATGTCTTTTTTTTTGCAACCTTCTCCAAAGTTGAGTGTTTTCAAGCATTCAAATACATTTGTATGTCCGTGAATAGACGTCGTAAATTAATTTCTGTTTCATTTTCCATGAAGGTACCATGAAACTTCTAAATGCATGCATTTTGTATGTACACTTTATGACGAGGGTATGTTTTAGGGGTGATCAACCATAAATGAAAAAACTACGTATAGTTTGCAACGCTTTACTGCTGATGCATGTGTTGGAGCCTGTACCTTGCGTCAAAATTCTTGTTCACTTTTCCAAAGTGGACAAGTATAGCACGCGTGAAGTCACTCCAGGTTTCTGGCTGAGTGAGATAGTTGTGCCACATCAGATTCATTTGCACAAGAGGTAGTACGCCTGCAGTCCACAATGTGAGAGTGGTCGCACGAGCCGTTGATCCACCTCCGCCGGTCTCCCACTGCCATTGGATGTTCTTTGAATCAGACCACCAACTTAAAGCTGTGCCACGTAAAAACGAGGCCACGAGGTCAATCCTCTTCTTGTCATTGTTAATCCCAGCAGTGGTGAAGTACACCTCCAAAGTTGTCAATTGCATCCTGATTGTTGGTCCCTTTGATCTCGTAGGATTAAACTGCTTGGGGAGTACACTTCAAATCTAGAGTTCACTCAATGAGTACTGCTTCATGCCCACGGGAAACTCGAAGCTCCTCCATTGTCGTGTTGAGTTGTAGGAGCAGATGGGTGTTGAGGCTCTCGAGTCCCAAAAACTTCTGATACACATATTCATTAATGCGAGCTTGTTGGCCAGTGCCTTCCATTGCACAAGGTGTCGTCCCGACAGGTAGCGGCTGGAACAAAGTGTGATGAGCCCAAGGGGCCGTCACCGTGTTGGACGTCGGATTTGTCAGTGATGTGCTATTGGCTGCAAAAGTTGTTGCTAGTTCCTAGTTTGTTTATAGTGCATCATTTTCTACGTGTCATTAATCCTCCATCGCCAAAGTATTTGCTAGTTACTGTTGCTTGTTGCCACTTATTCTTGCTCCGTTCACCATTGTCATCGCAAGGTCAGTGAGCTCATGAACAGTGGAGATGTGCTGAGGACTCGTGCAAAGTTTTTGCATGGTAGCTAATGCTTCAGTTGTCCCTCCTGCGTATATGCCGTTTGATACAAAGTGTTACACTGAGAAAAACATAGGTGGTTCACAGGAATGAGGTACAAAGCAGTAGAAAATTTGAGGAATTGAGACACATGGATAATTTGTACAAAGAATTAAGTGTACTTCAATGAAAAGCGTCGAGTAAGTTGAGCACACATAGAATGACGAGAATCACAATGAGGCATGTGTTGGGTCCTTGGCGCTCGAGCTGAGCAACGTGTGCAAGGTCACGCTTTGAGTGGCTGCTTCAAGAAGTTCCGACAATAAGTCGAGGGGCTTCAAGAATATCAAGGCGTGGTTTTATAAAAGTCTAGGACCATCGTGAAGTCGAGAAAACAGTATCAAAACATCGATACAGTTTGCGAAATTCCTTTTGGTCATCCTAGGAAGTGGTTGAAGTAGTCAGAACCTTCTAGAAGGGAACACCGAAGGTTGAGGCAGTGGCCAAAATGCTCTCGGCTGATCAGGGTAAAAATTCTGATGTCGACGTGCAGTGGGCCAAGAATGTAATGAAAAGGATACCCACTCGTAGAGTTTAGCAAATGGTGTACCTCAGGGAGGTAACAAATCACATATCTCAAAGTGCGGGAAAAAGAATGAGGAATACCTCTGGTATTGAGATTTTTCATTCAACTGTGAGTGTTACATAGTATCTTAAGTGGCTGCTTAAAAAAACTCTATGGAGATATTGGGGGATTTCATGAATATCTAGGCGTTTCTTCATGAAATTCTAGCGCCATCAAGAAGTCGTCCGGACGCTATTGATGTAACGATATGGTTCATAATATCTCTGTTGACACTTGTAGAAAGTGATCGAACCCGTCAAAACCTTCTAAAATGGAATATCAGAGATTAGGGTAGTTGGCCAAAATGTGCTCGGCCAAAAATCATAAAGACCGAGAGGTCATCGTGCGGTGGGCCATGAATGAAGGAGTTTAGGGACTTGTTTCCACGAGGGACCTAACACTGTCCACCTTTTAGCCACTGCGTCCTTAAAGGGTTTAAGATAGAAGTAAATGCCACCTGAAGTAGTCATTGATTTGTTGATAAATCTTCCGTAGGTTTCTTGCGCATGCGAACTGAGATCTTAAACATTTCCATGGTGTGTTGCTGGAGTGGATGGTTGTTGAGCCTCTCATGTCCTGACAGCCTTTTGTATCAGTTTTCATTGATGCAAGGCTGTTGTTGGCTAGTGCCTCCTCCCATCACGTCAGGTTTCATCCCCACTGCAATCGGTAAAGACAGTGGGTTTAACAAGCTGGGTTTGAAGACCAAAGCACAGGTGTTTGAAGGAAAAACAGTTGATCGAAGAAATCAGATCCATTGACTTCACAATTGCAAAACAAGGAACTACAAGATGTAACAACTTGTAAAAATCTCGGGGAACTTGCCAAATGAGCGACCAAAAGATTAATCTCAGGTACGATTTCTAGTATTGGCACAACCCGCGAACCGTTTGGTCCATCAGAGTAATTTACATCAACATTATTGGAAAACAGAGACACCTACCTCTGATGGTGGGATCCTTGACCAGAAAATATAGGTGAGATCAGCATGCTACTTGTCAAACGAAACCCGTACCTCATGAGGTTGTTTGTGAATGGTTACGATAGGAACCATTCACAAACAATGTTTTTGTTCAATGAGCCATTTTTACGGTGATGATACACTCACCAAGTCATCATGCCCCCTACTCAAAACCTATGTTACATGCTATAAGCTATTGGAGGATTATCATGACACTGATCCTGGTGGACACTTTTGTTAGGATAAGACAGGAAAATACCTTACAAAGTACTACAGGTAGGACAAGATGAAAAATGGTGTCAGAGAATACGACAAGATGTGTGGCTTGTGTCAACACCGTAAGCTAAGAATAAGTTAACATCCCAGTTTGCTTCATCCACTATGAGTACCAAAGGACTATGGTTGGACATCTCCATGGACTTCGTGACAGGTTTGCCTGGAAGGGTTTGACGCAATCCTCATGGTGGTCAGCTGGTTCTCAAAGATATCACACTTTAATCTGATAACAACAACAACAAAAACAATAAATGGAAAGGAAATAGTATGGATTTTCCTCAATCAAGGCATCCGGATACACTGTTTTCCTTCTCTATCACAAGCAACAGAGATGAAAAGTTCACCAGTAGATTGTGGTCGGAGCTGATGACTCGTTGAGGTAGTTGCATCCAGGTATCAACAAACTTCCATCCCCAGGCTGACGGGCAGACTGATTGCAATTCAATGCTAAAAAAATGCTTTGCACACTGTGCAAGCCACATGGCACTGATTTGGGGGTCAACATAGAAAGTTTTGAGCTCGCATATAACTCTCTCTCTCTCTCTCTCTCTCTCTCTCTATCTCTCTCTCTCTCTCTCTCTCTCTCTCTCTCTCTCTCTCTCTCTCTCTCTCTCTCTCTCTCTCTCTCTCTCTCTCTCTCTCTCTGGTTGGAAAATTTCCAACCAAAGAGGTAAATGGAAAACAACCAGCAACTCTGGTAGGATTGTAGGATTTGACCAACATACTAGCACCCAACATCCAAAGGCAAGACTTCCAAACCATATGGGAAAAGACTGTCCAGATTCTTGCAAAGACCCAGGCGGCAATGAAGTAAGCGGCCGACAAACATTGGATGGACACCAAGTTCAACATCAATGATTGCGTCCTACTCAACTTCATGAAGGACACATTGTGAAGAGAGGATAGCGCGAAGCTCAAACCTAGGTGGCCGGAGAAATTTGCAACCGGAGAAATTTGTCGTCGCAAAGCTTTTCCTACCTGAAAGTATGGAGATTCATCTGTCGTTTTACATTAGCTGACTTCAACTCTACCGGGACTCAAGTGGACACTTTACTGGTAGAGATGTGCCTCCAAAACCTCCGGTCAAAGAAGAGAAGGGCAAACAGATGAAGATATTCTTGGGCACCATCGACAAGGAAACGTGACAGATTAACTCATCAAATGGCAAGTATATGACGCTTTGTACAAAATCTGGGAGCCCTACGACAACCTACAAGACGTTGATCAAAGGATTGCTACATATTTTTTCCGGCATCTCTTATGTCCCTGACATACACGAGTCCCTTAACTTCAAGTGAGGGCATCTTTTTCCTTACATTTGTGGACCAACACGCATTGACCTCTGCAGTTTCAGGTCCTTCGACTGAGGAAATATTGGCCATATGCCCCATAATCTGGTCTTCCATTCCAAAAGGTTATGAAAGGTCTCATTTTCTCATCATGTCATTATGTGGAATATGGTCAGAAGAAATATAATCACACCCTTGACAAACAGAAAATCTCAGAAAGTGGGCTGCAATGCTTGCCATTGTGCAGGTCATCAGGGAGCTAGACTGAGGCAATGCAACCTCAGACACAACAGAGGCAAATATCTGCCCAGCGCCCATGCCAACACTCAAAGGGTGTGACATGACATGAGACTGGACCAGTAAAGACATGATTTAATGCCCACTTCATTTTGAGAGTTCAAATTTTCAAAGGTCTCGTTCTCTCATCATGTCATTGTGTCAATGTCTACCTTTAGTGTCACTTTAAGCGTCTCAATACTCTATGTACATTTCCTCCTCTGTGTCTTCCTCCTCTTCATCATCCTCATTTTCTCCATCGTCCTAGGTGTCACCCTCAGCCTAGTGCCTGACGCCTCCTCAGGCGTCACCTCTTATGCCACCTAGTCAGGACCTATTAGACCTCTCCGAGGTCCAGAAAACGTTTTGCGTGGGAGGATAATGTGTTTTCTTTCTTCCTAATTTGATGGCCCTTGCCATCTCAGTGCATCATATGTTCCAGTGGCTATATATCACCTTTCACACAGATCCCAAGTCCCCATCCCCATCCTACTGGCTTGAATG
Organism: Penium margaritaceum; assembly: GCA_023375785.1. Lineage (NCBI taxonomy): Eukaryota > Viridiplantae > Streptophyta > Zygnematophyceae > Desmidiales > Peniaceae > Penium > Penium margaritaceum. The sequence goes on from SZWC01015066.1 coordinate 44,358, forward strand.
TGTTGGGTCTTGCTATTACATTTTTGCAATCTTGCACTGCTCTCGACTACTCTTTTGTAGTTGATGAGATTCACAATGCCGTTGATGAATCTTAGGGTACGTCATAGCCTGCTTTGCAACCATCATCATTGTCTCTGTCCTCACTGAGATGGTCACTTTTTGTCAGGAGCAAGATGTTTCTCATCCCTCCTTATAGGAGACGTCCATGCAAGATAAGATTGAAACCCTTGTTGAGAACTGTGTCTTCAAGATCTTTGATTTTATTTCTAACCATGTTGACGTGCTGGGTTTAACAACAAAGGTTGAAGCCCGATGACTTAGAAAAATGGTACAATGCCCGATTGGCAGTGAAGGGGCTCCCATAGATGCTTGATTTGGTTTGATGAGAACACCACTGCTTGAGCTCTCTTCAATTTGGTTATCCACCATGTCTGGTTGAAAGAGAAGATGGATGAAGAAAATGCTTTATTCCATGGAAAAATAGGCAAGGAAATTGATATGGTCACATCACCTGGCATTACACGCGGGTTGAACAAGGTCTTGTGACTATGCAAGGCATTGTAAAGCCTCACGAGGTTGCCTCTGTAATGGACCGAAGAGATCATTTCCACCCTTGAGAGACACAGGTATCCTAACAAAATTGTGGATTCTACACTATTTCCCAGTCCTATGTGTGCCTCCTTCATTGTCATCATGTCCTTAAAGCCTCACTCAATCCATTTTCTGTAGAGTTGGTCAAGATCCTACTACATTCCACATACAAGATGAAGAGCCTTGGCCCTGCTCAATTTTTCATGGGAATAGGGCTCAAGCGTGACAGGCAGTGTTGGCCGCTGAATGTCTACAAGGCTACACACATGCGCAATATTTTGCAGTGCTTTGCTCCCCTCCTGGCTTCTAACCAGACCGCACCGTCTACAATGACTCTTGTAGGCCAAAGGCTACAAACTTCAATAGCTTTATTGAAGCTGGTGGAACCAGTTGATGTCACGCAATACCTTTGTGTGGTCCACTCACTCATGTTTTTCACCACAACGACATGTACTGATGTTGGGTTTGACGTCGAATTACTGGCTTAGTTCTCACAATGTCCCCAAGTGTAGAACTTGCAAGTTACATTCCATGCCATCAGATATGAGTAATTTACAATGTGCATCGGATAGTGTTATTATGCACAGCATTCAGTTGTTGTCGACGGATACACTGGGGTCACAACTGGGCTCATGACTCTGACTCTCGTAGCTTGACAGCTTACATATCTGGCGTAAACCTCTGTACCCAACTTTTGGAGCTATACCACAGTGCCATTAGCGTTCGCTCTAAATAATTTTAAACCATCATAGCAACCATCTTTTCGGGTTGAGATGGAAGCTCTTTAACAATTCCACATGCAGTTGACATTTGTATTTTGTGTGACGGTTGAAATTATCTAACCTACATAGCAACATTGAAATTCCATACAAAGAAGGTTTGTAAGACAGACTTTGCCTTTTTTAGAACAGATAAATACTAAAGTTCTACTCACCTGGCATAACAAGGACCATTTCCTCTTCCGCCTGGAGAGGAAGGCTAAAGAGATCAGCACCAGGCTGAAGGGCGGCCTTTGCAGCTGCTTCCCTAGAAGTAGTCTCCAAAAACCGATTGAAGTTGGATCTAGACCATGCCTTTTGTACAAGTGGGGCATTTTATCTCAGCCTAGTCCAAGCCTTGACGATCTACGAGATCCCCAAGTTGCAGATCTTGGCCATGTCCATTGAAATCTTGCCACTACCACCCTGTTCAATGTCACGCGGCGCCTCCTTTGCATGCCATTCTGAATCCAAAGCACACACTTCAGCCTTGAATGGATGTTGCAAGCCTAAATAAGCTGGTTGTGCCTTAGAGGTGCACTCTGCTGGGATGACCAACAAACAAATGTACGGGTAATTTTTGGCTCGGAAGTCAAGGAACTCCATATATGCCCAATGGTGGACGAATCACGCACTAGTTTTCTAGTGCGTGATTTGGGTGCGCTCTGACACCATGCATTGAGAAAATGCACTCTAAAA
>SZWC01015067.1:2218-30152 GCA_023375785.1 Penium margaritaceum
CCCCCCCCCCCCCCCCCCCCCCCCCCCCCTGGCCCTCCCCCACCCCCTCTCCCCCCCTTTGGGAAAGAACCTGTCCGCCCCCTTGGGGCGGCCTGTGTCGTGCAAACGCAAGTCGCTGTTTACCTTGGCGGCCGCTGTCAGCCATGTGTGCGCCCGTGCGGTGGTTGGTGTGTCGGTGGGGTGTGGGAGAGCAGGGTCTGAACTACGCGTTGGACCGCTCGCTGTCGTACTACTACGACCGGCCCGCGTGGTGGGCAGAGCTGGTGGCGCGTGCCATGCGCATGGACTTCAGCTGGGAGGAGTCATGCTCGCACTACGAGGACCTTTACCGCAAGGCCGTCGCCGCACCCGCATCGCTCGAGCTGCCTGGGGCGTTGTAGTAGCCGTAGCCTTGTAAGGCTTGTACGCCGTGTAGGCTCGCAGGCCTGTAGACGTTGTAGGCGGAGTGTGTAACCCCTCAGCTCATGGCCTGCTATGTTGCTGTTGATGGGGGATGGTGATGTGGTGACCGTGGCGATACCGACAGCAGCAAGAGCAGCAGCAGCAGCAGCAGCAGCAGCAGCAACATCAGCACCACCCACCATGAAGGGCAGCAGTAGCATCTGCGATGGCAGCAGTCCATGTAAAGCAGGAGCCTTGGCAACATAAGCAGCCTTGCCAGGGGAAATCAAGCCGGCCGGCGACACGAAGAGAGTGTTGCAGTTGAGGGTGCGCTACGGCTGGTGTTGGGGGTGGGGAGGTGTGGAGCGCAGCATGTGCGCGTGCTAGCGACATTAGTGGGGTTGTGGCGCGGCCCCGGGTGGGGGAGTGTGGGTGCGGACGAGACAGGAAATCCGCTGTGGCCCTGGAGCAGAGCCAATTTTGCGTCCAGGTCCTACTGGAGAATTGTAGGGAGTTAGCCTGTGGTGTGGTTTGTTTGGTGGGGGGTGCACAGGGGTGTGTGGGGGGGGGGGGGGGGGGGGGGGGGTAATGTACGAACCAAGGATGACCAGCTGTGGCAGTCGGCTGTGAATCCCTCATTGCTGAGTTTCGGCCAAATTCAGAGCGCCGTTGCAAGTCTTACATTCGTACGCTCTGCAGCTGCGGCAGCACCTGCCCCTTGCGGCATGAGCGGGGGAGTATGCTAGGTGCTAGTCTCCGCAGGTACATGAGCCATGCGTCTGGACACACACACACTTATTTGGTGTGGTCCGGAGCCTATAGGAAAGAGTGGGGGTGGGGCTAGAGCTGTTACGCAGCAGAGTCAGACAGCTGCACGATTGCTCTGGCACATGTCTAACAACCTGCGTGGGCTCATAGGCTCGTGGGCTCATGAGCTCATGGGTGGCCGTCTGGTAGCTCTGCATGCCAGCCGAATTTCTGCGCTCAGCTAAGGACGTGCAGGTCTTGGAGGGCTTCGATGTAGGAGGCTGGTAGACCTCGCACCTTGCACATACCTCTCTTGCACTCTGAACGGTTTGTTCCATTTGCTCTCATTCTTTTTTGCATTGTTTTGAAATGAGGGAGATTCACTTTTGTCTACAGTAATTGCTCATATTTCATTCCTTACCTTGGCAAGGTTTGGTGGGCTACGGATGGGGATGCTGGCTATTGATGCCAAAAAAGGAAAACTGTGCAGCAGGTTGGGGCAGCAGTGTTGTTGATGCAGCGTGCGGGCTTCCACGCTCGTTGCTTAAGTCAGCTGCCCCCTCAGTCTGCTGCTCTAGAGTCTAAGTCTGGAAGCTCTGGGTTTGTCACTCAGGAACGCGCGCGCCAGAGTTAGCGCCAGAAAGCAGTTGAAAACTGATAGTAACTGATTAGGAATGAAGAATGAACAGCAATGGGGAACCCCTCCAAGTTCTAGCCCCCCCCCCCCCCCCCCCCCCCCCCCCCAGCTCTCTAGAGCTTGTTACTCAGTTCATCAGCCAATCAGAAAATAGCTAATTTCAGGCTGACAGGTTTTCTCGGTGAGGCCTGCCAGACAGCCGACGGCCCAAAACCCGGGCGTCGTCCGTTTTGCCTGAAAACTGGACCATACCATAATACCGACGTTGCGAACGCAGCCGTGCGTTCAGAATTTGCTAGAAAAATAGTAGTGAGGAGTTATGGCAGCCTGAACCCAGGTAGTGCCCACGATGGTTTATGCTGCCAAACAGGGCCATGCAACATGCAACTGGGACCCTAGGCAGCGCATGACGACGCAGGCAGGACAGTACGCGTTGGACGCATGCAGACAGCGACTGCGGTGGCAGTGACTGCCGGCAGTGCGACCGCCGAGGAGGCCTGCCGATGGAGCTGAACACGTCGCCGGAGAGAGGGGGCTCCAGCGAACTGCGAGACGACCTCAGCGTGCGTCGGCTCCACCGGATGACACTCCATCAACGTCGAGTCTCGCCGTCAGTCATCTGCACGCCGATGTACACAAGCCGGGATGACACAACAGAGCACAATGAGCGCAAAAACCAACACTCCCCCATGACTCACAGGCGTAGTGCACATGGGCGGGCAGAGACACGGTCAACACACAGACTCCCCCAGGACATGCAGAGGTGGAGGCAGAGACAAAGAAGGCAAGTCACGGACGCACGCCGACTGAACTCACAGCCTTCTTAAACGAGTCCCGCTTCAGTGCCTTGGTCAGGAAATCAGCCAGCTGCCGTGCTGTCTCAACCCACACGATGCTGATGCCGCCGTCGTGCAACAACGAACGCACATAGTGATACTCAACATTGATGTCCTTTGTGCGAGTGTGATGCACACCGTCATTGTCTGCAATGACCATGGCACTCTCATTGTCACAATGCAAGGTGATGGATGCGACAGACTGACGCAACTCGGACAACAGACGACGCAACCACACACTCTCACACGCGCCTGAGCCAACGGCCACGTACTCAGCCTCAGCAGTGCTGCGTGCAATGCACCCCTGCTTGCCACTGCGCCAAGACATAGTTGTGCCCCCGACCAGAAAGATCCAACCAGTGCGACTCTTACCGTCTGGACTGCCGGCCCAGTCACTGTCGGTGTAACCCACTGCAACGACGGACGGCTGACGGCGGAACATGAGGGCTCGCCGAGGGGTCGAGACGACATAGCGCAGTACTCGGATCGCGGCCTCAAAGTGGAGGTGACGCGGCGCCTGAGAGAACTGGGCCAGGAGGTTAACAGCGAACGCGATGTCTGGACGCGTCGTCGTCGCCAGGAACATCAGTGACCCGATGACCCGCAGATACGTGGTCACATCAACTGGCTCCCCCACAATAGCTGGGTCATGACTCTTCAACTTCACCTGGCCATCGGGTGGCATTGGTGAAGATGCGCTGGGCACGAGGGGCAAGTCCTTGGCGAAGCGAGTGGACAGGGTCTGCACATAGGCAGCCTGGTGGACATTCAGGACGCCCTGAGAGCGATCATGCTCGAGCTCCATGCCCAGGAAGACTCGAGCAGACCCGAGATCCTTCATCTTGTAGGCGGCGTGCAGTAGGTCCTTGACGTGCTGGACGGCTGTCGCGTCTGGCGACGCAATGAGGAGATCGTCGACGTAGACCAGAACCGCGGCGAAGGTCTGACCTCGCGGGCTGATGAACAGTGCGGGGTCAGCGGTGTTGCGCTGGAGGCCGCCACGGAGAAGCGTACTGCTGATCTCCTGGTTCTAGCACCGAGGCGACTGCTTTAGGCCATAGAGGGCCTTCCGCAGCCGCCAAAGTCTCCCAGTGCCATCGTCGAAGCCTGGGGGCTGCGTCTTGTAGAGCTCCTCACCCTCCAGTGAGCCATGGAGGAATGCGTTGCTCACGTCCATGTGATGCAGCTCCCACCCGTGCTGGGCAGCCAAGCTGAACAATGCCCGGCTAGTGGAGAACCGGCCAACTGGGGCGAAGATCTGGTTGTAATCGATCGTAGGGACCTGAGCAAACCCCTTTGCTGTGAGGCGGGCCTTGTACTTGTCCAAGGATCCGTCAGGCTTCCACTTACGCCGAAAGACCCACTTGGCACCAATGGCCTTCCGACCTGGAGGGAGGTCAACGAGGTCATACACGTGGTGCTGTTGGATAGCGGCGAGCTCCTCGGCACAGGCAGCATCCCAATGTGCGGCCTCAGGGGAGGCCCGAGCCTCGCGTAGGGTGGAAGGGTCCTCTGGGCGCGCTGTGGACCGGACTGAGAGGGCATGTGCATCACGAGCCCCAGGTGGGATGCGTGCGAGTGCAGCCACAACAGCATGCCGATGCTCGTGATGAAGCATAGCGTACCCCAATGCAGAGCCCGGGTGAAGGTCTGCGATAATGGCAGAAGTGGTCAGGCCGAGAACCTTTGTGCCAGGGTCCCCACTCACGACCGTGGGAGTGGAGGAGACACGTGGAGCCACAGGGGGTCGAGGCGCCACGGAACGGGGAGCGACGGTCTGCGCGCTCACTGTCGGCCGAGGTCGGAGGCTGCCGCCTGGGCCACGTGTGTAGCGCGGTAGGGCAGAAGATGGTGTTGAGTCCGACGGGCCGACGGGGGCGGACGGTGCTACTGGTCCAGACGAGCCAGTAGACGCCACAGGCGCTGCTGGGCCAGAGGGGCCAGCGGACACAGCTGGGGCTGCCGGCCCAGAGGGGCGAGTGGACGCGTCTGGGGCTGCTGGCCCGGAGGGGCCAGCGGACGCGACTGGAGCCGTCGACCCGGGGGGGCCATCGGAAGCGACTGGGGCTACCGGCCAGGAGGGACCAGCGGACGCGACTGGGGCTGTCGGCCCGGAGGGACCAGCGGACGCGACTGGGGCTGCCGGCCCGGATGGGCCAGCAGACGCGACTGGGGCTGCCGGCCCGGAGAGGCCAGTAGACGCCACTGGGGCAGTTGGCTCAGAGTGGCCAGCGGACGCGACTGGGGTTGCCGGCCCTGAGGGGCCGGCGGACGCGACTGGGGCTGCCGGCCCGGAGGGGCCAGTAGACGCGACTGGGGTTGCCGGCCCGGAGGAGCCGGCGGACGCGACTGGGGTTGCCATCCCGGAGGGGCCAGTAGACGCGACTGGGTCAGCTGGCTCGGAGGGGCCAGCGGACGCGACCGGGGCTACCGGCCCAGAGGGACGGAGTGGTGTGTCACCCGGAAGCGACAGGACGGAGGACGGACTCACCACTCCCCCACGCGACGGGAGGGACACGGACGAGCCGGAGCGGATGAGTTCGCGGGGAAACAGGTCCTCGAAAAAGAGGGCATCGCGGGACTCGACGATGCATTGTCAGGATGGGTCCCAGAAGCGCCAGGCCTTGGACTGACGAGACACGCCGAGAAAGGTGCAGGGGCGTCCGCGGGGGGCAAGCTTGCCACCCTGCTGTGGAGCGGGCAGCCACACAACGGATACGCAGCCCCAGACGCGAGCCGGGCGGAGGTCAGCACGCCGACCGCACCAGTGCTGATAGGGCGTGGATTGGCGGGGAAGGGGACCGTGGGGAACCCGGTTCCAGACCCAGGTCATGTAGGCCATGGCCTCAAAGTAGAAGCCATCGGAGAGACCGGACTCGATTCGCATGGTGCGAACGGCGTCGGCCATGGTACGGTTCCACCGCTCGGAGACGCCGTTCTAGGCGGGTGTGTAGGGCGCAGACGTCTCATGGCGGATACCACGGGAGGCGAGAAAGGTCGTGGCCTCACCCACGTACTCGCCACCGCGATCGGAGCGAAAGCGACGAAGGGGGCGGCCACACTCGCGCTCCGCGAGGACAAGCCAGTCCTGAATGGTGCGGGCGACATCGCTCTTCTGCCGAAGACAGAAGACCCAACGGTAGCGAGAGTAGTCGTCCGTCAGAGTGAGGACGTAGCGGCCATGCTCACCGACGGACTCGGTGGGGAGAGGGCCCATGACGTCCGAGTGGACAAGGTCAAGGGGGGCGGACGCCCGTGAGGAAGAGAGGGGGTACGTGGACCGATGCACCGGTACGTGATCCGGAGACCTTCCCTCTCCCATGCCCCACTGAGTGCATTGAATGCACTCAGTGGGGCACGGGAGAGGGAAGGTCTCCGGATCAAGGCCCTTGGCTGGCTGGGTGTGGAGCATGCTCTCTACTGCAACAGAGTGGACGTGGCAAAGGCGGCGGTGCAAGAGGCGGGTGTGCTGAGGAGAAAGCGTGCTGGTAACGAACACATGACCGGTCGCAGCCGACGGGGAGGACACGGGAGGGGAGGAAGAGAGGCAGGGAACGTGCCACAAGTTGCCACAGGCGGTGGCGTGCAGTACAACAAGACCTGACGGACACAACGACACAGTGCCGACACCACCTGAGTGCACAACGTCCATGCTCATGTGGTCAAGGGCAGTCACGGACAGGAGGCTGAGCTCGAGACCAGGGAAGAAGAGAACATCGGTCAGAAAGACGTCACCGGCCGGACCACGGATACGAACGACGCCTACCCCACGGACAGGCAACACCTGGCCGGAGCCCGTCCAGACCCCGGAGACATCGCCGACGGGACCGAGCATACTGAAGGCCTCGCGAGAGGCCGTCATGTGATGCGTGGCCCCGGAGACGATGATCCAGGTCTCAGCAAGGTCCTGGACAGAGGTCGCCAGATCAGTCACGGTCACATGGCAGCAAGCCAGGGACGCGGACACGATGGACGGAGGAGCGAAACGAGACTGCCAGTCGTCAAGCCATGCAATGTTGTCAAGGAGTGGGGTGGATGAGGTCACGGGAGACGACGAGACAAACGAGGAAACGGGACACGACCGTAGCTCGGTCTCAGTCATGCAGGGATGGGGCGGAGGGCAGGAGGTGATGCAACTCGCACTTCCCTGGGGAGGAGGGCGAGGGAGGCCAAGCTGGAGCGCGATGAACTGCTCCAGCTGACGCTCTCCGGATGACGGCCCAGGAGTGTAGATAGAATGCGGAGTGACAGCGCCGGAGTCCGGGTGGTAGGGTGACTGAGCCGGCGAAGGAAGCGGAGGTGCCGACGGCTGAGGGTAGTACTACTGCGGGTAGGACTGCTGCGGCGCGGGTGGCTGCAGGACAGGCGGAGTCGTCGGAGTGGCAGAGGTGCTAGACGAGGTCGGAGTGGTAGGACCAGCAACAGCGACGGCGTCAGAGGCGAGGCGGCGCTCCCGCCGGCGTCGCATGGTGGCGATGACGCGGGCCTCGTCCATCAGGAGAGGGCACGTGTACCACCCGTGCCCAGGCTGGCCACAGTTGTGGCAGACCAAGCCACTACCGCTGAGACCGGTCGAGGACTGCTGCTGCTGCTGTTGCGATGGACCCTTGCCCTTCTTGTTCCGGCTTTTCTTCTTCTTCCCTGAGGGCGATGAGGTAGCTGCGACGGGGGAGGCAACGGCCACGGAGGCAACGGCAGGGGCGGCGACGGCAGGGGATGCAAGGGCCTCTGCGTGATGGAGCTGGGACTCCTGGCGAGCTTCCTCAATGCGGAGGAAGAGCTCGTATGCCCAGGGCATGAGAGTGCCCTGGGCCTCCATGGTGGTGAGGACGTCCTGAGGATAGTGGACGAAGACGTCTGCGTATGCGCTGGTGGCGCCGCGCTTGATGGTGAGGAGCGCGGACAGAGGGGGTGGAGCTGACTTGCCGAGTCGACGGAGGATGTCCTCCGCTCGCTGCCTATAGGAAGTGACCGTCTCGGCCTCCCCCATGTGGAGGGAGTTGAACTCCCGGAGCAGACGACTGATCTCAGCGTCACTGGACAGGCGATGGGGTCTGGTGAGGACGTGCCAGGCGGCTGCCGGGTCTGGGATGGCGGCAGCGGTGAAGTCGCCGAGGAAAGGCTCCAGGGCAAGGCGGGAAGCTGGAGGGGCGACTGGTACAAGGGCGCGGACGGCGCGACCAGCGTCATATAGCTGGTCGGCCTGGGTGGAGTCGTAAGGGAGGGTGTAGTAGGCCCACAGACCCTCACCCTGCGCCCAGATCCGGAAGCTGAGCTCCCAGCTCTGGAACTGCTCGCCGGCCTGAAGCGGCGGTGGCGGCGTCTCAAAGTCCTTCTGCCTACGGCCGGCACCCAGAGTGGGGCCAAGGACGGAGGTCACTGTCTGCCGTTGGCGCTGAGTCTGCTGNGTGCCAGGCGGCTGCCGGGTCTGGGATGGCGCCAGCGGTGAAGTCGCCGAGGAAGGGCTCCAGGGCAAGGCGGGAAGCTGGAGGGGCGACTGGTACAAGGGCGCGGACGGCGCGACCAGCGTCATATAGCTGGTCGGCCTGGGTGGAGTCGTAAGGGAGGGTGTAGTAGGCCCACAGACCCTCACCCTGCGCCCAGATCCGGAAGCTGAGCTCCCAGCTCTGGAACTGCTCGCCGGCCTGAAGCGGCGGTGGCGGCGTCTCAAAGTCCTTCTGCCTACGGCCGGCACCCAGAGTGGGGCCAAGGACGGAGTTCACTGTCTGCCGTTCGCGCTGAGTCTGCTTCTGTGCTAAGAAGTATGTGGCGGCGGACACAGCGGGACTAGCGTGCCCTGGAGGGATGAACAACGGCAGTGCGCTGGTGGCGGTTTGGGAGGCGACTAGCTGTAGCGCCGCAAGCTGCTGTGTCAAGGCGGCGAGTTGTTGCTGAAGAGCAGCAAGTGGGTCAGGGGTGCCGCCAACGTTACCAGTGGGCTGCTGCTGATGCTGTAGGGGCCGCGGCTATTGCTGCTGCAGAGGCGGTGGCTGCTGCTGTATGGGCGGCGGCTGCTGCTGCTGCAGCGGTGGCGGCTGTTGCTGTAGAGGCAGCGGCTGCTGCTGTTGCAGCGGCGGTGGCTGCTGCTGTATGGGCGGCGGCTGCTGCTGCTGCAGCGGCGGCGGCTGCTGCTGTACAGGCGGTGGCTGCTGCTGCTGCAATGGCGGCGGCTGCTGCTGCTGGTGCGGCGGCGGCAGCTGCTGTTGCCGTGGCGGCGGCGGTTGCTCCTGCTGCAGCGGCGGCGGCAGCTGCTGGTCCTGCGGCGGCGGCGGCGGCTGCTGCTGCTGCAGCGGCGGCGGGTGCTACTGCTGCTGCTGCTGCTGCACCAATCGCTGCAAGAAAGGAGGGGTAGGGGTCCCCCCATCAGAGGAGGAACCCCCCTTGCCGGGACTACCAGCCATGCCTTGGTGTCTGTGTTTTTTCTTTCTTTTTTTGTTTGTTGTTGTCTTTGTGTTGCTGCTTCAGCAGGAGGTTGGGGGAGTGGGGAGTCTACCCACTCCTCTGGCCTTCCCCCTTTCCCCTTTTCCCCCTCTTCTCACCCTCTTTTTTTTGTTGATGACGTAAGTAGTGACGTCAGCAGTGACGTCAGCAGAGGGGTACTGACGTCAACAGCGGTGAATGTTGGGGCCGCCGCTGCTGCTGTTGGTGCTGATGCTGCTGCAGTCGCTGCTACTGCTGCTGCTGCTGCTATTGTTGTTGCTGCTGCTGCTGCTGTTGCTGCTGCTGCTGCGAGCTGCTGTTGCTGCGGGCTGCTGCTGCTGCTGCTGCGAGCTGCTGCTGCTGCGGGCTGCTGCGAGCTGCTGCTTCTGCCTGCTGCTGCTGGTGGTGCCAGTCACTGCACCTGGGTGACGTTGCCGCGTGCGTCGTCGCCCACAGACGTCAGACGTCGCCTGCCGCTCACCTCCTCGCGTCACGCGTGGGGGTCAGTGCTGCCGAAAAAATTTCGGCAGCATTTCCCCTGGCCCAGTGGCCGTGGGAAAAAATCTGACGCCGCCACCAGGAGGGTCAATGCTGTCGGAAAAAATCCGGCAGCATTTCCCCGACACTGGCGCGTATGGGGGTCCGCCGGCGCTGTCTGGCACCTGTTCGCCAGTCTTCTGCTGCTGCTGCTACGCTCTGGCTCTGATACCAAAAAGGAAAACTATGCAGCAGGTTGGGGCAGCAGCGTTGTTGATGCAGCGTGCGGGCTTCCACGCTCGTTGCTTAAGTCAGCTGCCCCCTCAGTCTGTTGCTCTAGAGTCTTAAGTCTGGAAGCTCTGGGTTTGTTACTCAGAAACGCGCGCGCCAGAGTTAGCGCCAGAAAGCAACTGAAAACTGATAGTAACTGATTAGGAATGAAGAATGAACAGCGATGGGGGACCCCTCCAAGTTCTAGCCCCCCCCCAGCTCTGTAGAGCTTGTTACTCAGTTCATCAGCCAATCAGAAAATAGCTAATTTCAGGCTGGCAGGTTTTCTCGGTGAGGCCTGCCAGACAGCCGACAGCCCCAAACCCGGGCGTCGTCCGTTTTGCCTGAAAACTGGACCATACCATAATACCGACGCTGCGAACGCAGCCGTGCGGTCAGAATCTGCTAGAAAAATAGTAGCGAGGAGTTATGGCAGCCTGAACCCAGGTAGTGCCCACGATGGTTTATGCTGCCAAACAGGGCCATGTATACGGCCGACAAGGTTCCAACTTCCCGTGCTACCTCTCTAGGCATGCAGCCCACGGGGCATGCTTCTGCTACTGCCTCCACACCTGAAATTAACCCTACTCTAGGTCCTTCAGCAGCTGACGATCCAAAGCCGTCCGTAGCCCGTGAGGTCCCGGGTGTCATTCGAGTCTTGCCAGTGCACACAGACTCCATCAGTCTGGCCGGAGCTGTGCTAGACGGTGCAGCTGGTGCTGCTGCCACATTCTCCGCTACGGCTCGCGTCAGTTGAGCTCCGACACAGACCGCAGTTGGCAGAGCAGCCGAGGCGTAAAATCATGCGGCTGCATCCTTGTCTCTACTTGTTGCTGTAGCTGCTAATGTCGCCATGCAGGTCTTAGCCGCGGTTGCTGGTGTAGCCACTGCCGTGGCTTCCGTAGCTAATGCAACCTCCGCCGCAGTTGGCTCCATTCAGGCATCCACTGCAGCTGCAGTGTTGACGCCTATGGGTGAACCCCGCAACATCACCCAACAAGTCACGACTGGGCCTCTTGTTGCATCTGCAGCTATGGTGGTAGCAGGAGCCATTGTTATAGGTATGCTCTTCCTCATCGTGGCCGATTTTGCGTGGGTGGCTGTGTTATTTCCCTCGGTTTCCACGGCTGTGCCGCCCCTCTTCTCTCTTCTTCCACGCCACTAGTTGGTGAGCTCCACTCCCTCTCTCCCTCTCACACACACCTCTTGCATTTATTCTTCACTGTTCATGCTTGTACATCTTGTCTGTGCAAGAGGAAACAATTGAGGCTCTCCAAGATGCTCTTAACAAGGCCCAGGCTGCACGTCGCAAGGTAGAAGAAAAGCTTCATTGTGGAATGGAGGCCAAGCACGAGCTGGCATCAACTGTGGCCAATTAAATCATAGAGTTTCTACGATTTGTACGTGCCCTTGCTACTGTCCTGCCTGCCGAGGACACTATTTCTGCCGAATCTTCTGCATCTGTCTCTGCTGCCACCAAGTCCACTATTCCCACTCTCTCAGCTGCTGCGCTTGCCCGGGTGCTTCTTCCACCTCGACAGAAAGAATTCAAAATTCTGCCTCCACAATTCACCTCCAAGCTCACCTTCTCCTCATGGGTAACTCTCTTTGGTGCATGGGCACAAGGTGAAATCCTCTGGGAGTACTAATCCCCCGCCAAGTCACCCTTCGTCCCTCAACCATCAGAGGCTTCTCGTGCAGTCCATGCCTTCATCAATGCCGGACCTGAAGGATTGCTAGACGACATCGGTACGTACAATGCCGACCCAACCCGTGGTGTCCCTGCTGATCCCATTGGGGCCTATGCACTCATTCATTGTCTCAAAGACGGTGACTGGCCATGCTGCCCAAAGTGGCCTCGCTGTGTAGTTCAACACTCTTCACATGCGCAAAGATGAAACAACCGATGAGTACTGGGCGCAGATCCCATGCCTTCCATGTGACCTGGAAAAGGCAGCACCAGGCCCTCTCTCTGCCTCATTTTCCAATGTTGTTGGCATCATCCCCGAGCTCTGTGACATGTACCTGCATGTCTCCCAGTCTGAGCTTAAGTGCCTTGCTACTGCTCCAGTTCCTGAAAACTCATCCCCAGGCATCGGACCGCTCTACGACCGCCGCCTGCTTCACCGACTGGTGGGACAACCTATAGAACAAGCGCCTCTACCGTACCTCCCTTGCGGCTGTCACCACTGCCTCGTCCTCCTTTTCTGCAGTCACCGTCTCCACTTCACCCTCTCCCTCCAAGGGTGCTGTCCACACCACTCACAGTTCTGGTTGCGGTGGGGGTGGCGGCTCTGGACTTGGCCGAGGCAAGGGACGTGGCCGAGGCAAGGGTCACGGCCGGGGTGGTAAGTCCTCCAATTCTCCTGCCACTCCTACCGAGGTCACCTGTTGGAACTGTGGTGCTATTTGACACTCTTCTCCAAAGTGCATTGTACCTCGTGCTTTGTCAGGACCGGCTCTAGCCAGTTGCTCCCTGTTCAAGGTGTTGGTGTTGTCCGCTTTGTGGGTCCCGGTGGCGATCTCTTCCTCCCTCATGTGCTGTACGTGCCTGACCTTGAGGTTAGTCTCCTCTCGATCGCCACCTTCCATGACCAGGGCATAGAAATTTTGTCTAGCCGAGGTATTGGCACTATTTCACTTCGTCCCTTTGGCCGCGTCATGCTTTGTGTAGTGCACTTTGATTGCTTGTTCCGTGTGCCCCTCTCTCTTCCCTTGTCTTCCACTGCCTTTGCTCTTGTTCATGTTGCACCCAAATTGTCACCTGACCATGCCGATCTCCTGCATTGTCACCTCTGTCACATTCATACTGCTGCTATCCAGCGTCTCTTGTGCCTTAGGCTTGATGTCGGCCTTGACCCTGCCACTTTTGTGCCCCTTTGTTCCAGCACCTGTCTCGACTGTGGTCATGGAAAAATGCATCGCTCTCTGTTTGCCACCATCGAGTCTACCACAACACACCCCCTTGACATGGTCCATACTGACATTATGGGATCCATGCCTCATGAATTTATTGGCGGTCTTGGTCGTTATGTCCTTCGCCTCACTGACAACTTCTCGCGGTATCACTTTGTCTTTGCTCTTCGCCAAAAAGTGGCTGACGTCCTTGAAACCTGGCTTCTTCAAGCCAAGCGCGCATGCCTTCGTCCCCTGCGTGTCTTCTGAAGTGACCGTGATGGCGAGTGTTTTTTTTGTTCCTCGCTCTCTCTTTTTTGAGTCACGTAGTATCTGCATTGAGTCCTATGTGCCCTACATGCAACAAAATGGCGTCTCCGAACGCTAGAACCGCACTCTCGTCGACGATGTCCACTCACTTCTCTCCTCTTCTGGTCAGTCCCTGCTATTTGCCTTTGAGGCGATGTCCTACATGACCTGGGTGTGGAACCATTTTCCTCACGGTCACCTCCCTCATCATGTTACCCCCTTTGAGCGCTCGGTTGGCTGCGGAGCCGACCTTCGTCTTGCCCGTGTTTGGAGGTCCATTACCTCTGTCTGGCTCCCTGCTGATCACCGGGACAGTAAACTCTCTCCCCGTGGCCATCTCTGTGTCTTCTGTGGTGTTTTCCCATACTCCAAGGCTTGGCACTTTGGAGACCCCGTCCGTTGTCGTGTGATTGAGTCTCGCGATGCCTTCTTCTTTGAGCACTTGTTTGAGCAAGACTTTCCTCGCTTGTCCTCTGGCTTGGCCCTTCCGCCCTGTTGTGGTGGAGGAGGCTCCTCTTCCTCTCGGCCCGATGTTTCCCCCTCGGTGCATCTGTCCCTAGCTCTCTCTGAACCCTCTGCTACTGTCTCTCCGCTAAACATTTCTTCCATTGCACCGTCCACCTCCTCTTGTGCATCTGACATGCCTACACCCTCTCTCTCTCTCTCTCCTGGGCCACCCTTTGCCTCTGGTCCGACTGCCTCCTCTTTGCCATTCGCTTCCTGTGAATCCTCCGCCACATCTACACCCTCTTTCACTCCTGTGCCACCCTCTGCCTCTAGCCCGGTTGCCTCCTCTCTACCACCTGTCCCTGTTGCACCGGCTATGCCTGAGCTTGAGCCATCCACTTAGCCATCCACTGTCCCCCAAACTGTGGCCCCTGTCTCTCGCTTCACTCGGGTTGGTCGTCTCCGTGCCCTTCCTGTTCCCCCTTACCCTGTTGTTTTGGGTGAACCCGGTCTCCATGCCCTTGGTCTTATGAACGCTTCCTCACCCGTTGCTGCATCTATTGTGCATCCTAGCACAACTCTTGCATACTCACTCATTGAGCAGAAATTCCGCCTTGCCCTTGAAGCATCTGTGGCTGGGTATGTTGTCAGGAATTCTGTCCTGGGTGTGGCCTAGGAGTAGTGGAAGTACCCTCAAGGATGCCTGGCCTTCTGTGGAGCGTGCTGATGCTGGTTCAGTAGCCAATGCACACCAAGGTGGAAGAGTGTGGAGTCCAAGGATCACAGTCTAGAGTGGGCAGAAATGGTCCGCAAGAAGTTGCACTCAATCGAAGTGGGAATTGTTCTTTTTCATAGCGAGTTTACATCAGAATATTATAGCCTGTAATCAGAGCTTTCCAACGCATCCAAGCACGTCCAAAATGGAGCAGGAGAGCCCCTGCTATGGCCGTCGAAGTAACCCATGACGGAGCCATCAACCGTGCCCACGAACGGAGGTGATGGGAGGCGCTTTGACGGTGACCTGTCGAAGTGCCCTTCCTGGCCCTCAATCATGGGGGGGTGGCTCTCCCTGGTCCAGGAAACCTCCCACGTACCTTCCTTCATGGCCCTCGTGCCTTTGGAGCCCATTAGAGTTGAACTCGGACCATCGCAGTGGAATTATCCCTTCACCCAAGACGCAAACCCAGATTCTACCCGCTGACCACCCGACCTTTGGATGGGGCTATCTTTCTGAATACTCATTCAAATAAAGTGATTCAAAGCTTGATATTGCATGGAAAATCCCAAGAAATTAATATATGCAATCAGATTAGACTTTCAACCACTCCCTAGAGGCCGAACCAGGGAATCGATCCACTGCAGCCATGGCAAGGGGCACAATTTTCTAACAATCCCCCGCTGCACCGCAGCCATGATGCCCTGTCCATGAACATCTGCCATGCTCCGCTGCCCGGCCAAGCTGCTACTGTGATCAACTCTCCTCAGCTGCCCTGCACCAACAACAACACGTAGCGGCGGACACCTTGCTCCCCACTGTCATCACTTGTGCTCCTGTGCGGAACTTGGCAACGCCCGTGTGGCCTGTCTTCTGACCTCTGTGGTGTTGGTGTTGCTGCTTGTCACGACAGTTGGGCGCCTCTCCGAGACGACCTGGGAGCCCTTGCCTCTTTGCAAGTCTACTCCACCTCACGTGGGAGACCCACATCTCTTGCGGCATCCTCTTCCGTCAGCGAAGACCTCGGACCTTCATTTGAGTCCTCCATCATCTGTGTTTGTGCTTGTGGTACCTTTAATTTATCAACACCTTCACCACCTTGCAAGCTTGGCCCAGTGTGTTGTGCATCTCCCCCGCCTTCTTAAAGTGCCTTCATGCTGCTGCTCTTGGCCCTTGCCGGCACCGCCTCTGTGAGCGCTGCATTGTCCAAGCTACTGCTGCCTGCACCGCCGATATTGGCTTGCACTATGTTGCAACCAGTCTCTTGGGATCCATGATGCTGCAGCTGCAACTACTCCTCTAGCTGCCGCCTGTGCTGCTGTCACCACCTCACCGCACGTCCTCGATGCGCATGCCTCCCCCTCATGGAGAGGTCTTCTTGTGTCGGTCTCTTGGTCTCAGCTCCCTCGCCGCACTCTCCATTAAGGGTGCACACCGGTACGGAACCGCGGTTCTCAGGTTGGAACCGGAATCGTGGTTCCGGTTCCGGCTCGGAACCAGAACCGCGGTTCCGGTTCGGGAACCACGGTTCTGCCTGTAACTGCAGTTCTTCACGGTACTACACATGAAGAGGTGTTACATGCACATTTTCTCTAGAAACAATCCATGGAAAACAAGTTTACATTTTGACAATTCTCACCTGTCTCACTTTCATACTAGATTCATGACTATGGGGAAACACCAAGCACTACTTCATAAAAAACCAGGTCGTTATTGGTTCCCATGTCATGTACACTTGGGGTTGCCTTATGCATTAGCCATGTTGATATACTGAATTCATAATTGCCATTGTTCAGTGCAAGAAGTACCACACATTCTAAAATGTTATGAGATTGAAGAACAATGCATGTAAAATGAGTTGACAGATGGATCAAAACTCTACTCTCCATTGCCATTGTCATCGTCGTCATCACCATCCCCACCCCCAAAACCTACTCCCACCTCCATCGCATCTTCATCCTCACCGGTGTCAAACAACCTTAGGCCCTCTAACTCCTCAGCTGCTTCACCAACCAACTCTGTTGTGGCCAGCCGGCGTACTGAATTCACTCGGTCTTCCTCCTCCTTCAGTTCTGGGGCCACATTGCTATGGCGATCAACTGGAAACTCTAGCAGGCTGCGCTCATTGATCCACAACTTCATGGTGAGGAGATTTTCTACTGTCAAGTGGTTGAGCGAATGGCGGAAGTCGGCGATGACGTGCCGGCCGAGGGAGAAGAGGCGCTCGGACGGTGTGGATGTGGCTGGGACTGCGAAATGGTCCATGGCATCAAGGAAGAAGGTGGGAAAGGAAATCTGCTTTGTTTGGTAATGGCGCAGCACGTTGCACGTTGGGTCCTTCGGTGGAAGCTTCGTCAACCTGTCCACCTCACCCTCAAGTGTGGTTGCAGCTGGTTCTTCAACCCGGGAGGCTGGATGTCATGCACCTGCGCCCCCTCTTTAGGAGAACGTGGAGAAGCGGAGGTCTCACTCCTTTCTCCCACACGATGCATGTTGCATGCATCATCCGCCTATTTTGCAAGTTTCAGAGATGCCGACACACCTGTCGCATCCTCTGGCGTGCTCGTCCTTTATCCTTGAGGACGTGGAGCTGACGACACCTTGACCGCACCCTGCAACATGGTCCTCCACTCAGCCACCAACATCCCCTTTTAGGACTCGGCAACACCCTCCTTGCCTGCCTTGTAACCGCGGTCCACCATTGTTGCCGCTTGGAGAGTGTTTTGCCCCTGTGGAGAGCTCAGGCGTGATGGTCTCAGGAACTGTATGAGTTTCTTGGTTGTTCGAATGACAATCCAAAAGAAGCAGCAGATGTACAAAGTGGATAATGTTGTGACTGAACTTGATCTCGAAGAAGAGAGCCTCACATGAATCAATGACAAGACAAAACTCAGATTCTCATAATCACCACGCCTTGGATAGCGGTGAGACGCTAAGAAATGGATACAACTTTCCATTGCGCTGGTCCTCATGGAGCCAGAAACCGGCAATGCTCCCCAAGACCCATGCAAGGTGCAAGTTGTTGTAAATTTCCCCTTTGCATGCCCGGGTACTACGCCAGGAGGTGTTGACAAGCCGCTAGAGGAGGGGGGGGGGGATCCTAGTATTTTACTCTAGCTACCTAGAGAGCACTTCAAATGCAGATTGGATTAAATCTGAAAGTTGACAAGTATCTCAATCTGGTGGAAATTGAATCACGGCAATGGGACAAGTAACTAGGGAGACATGGGCTTGTAAATTTGGGATGTGCACAATGGCTCAGGGAGTCGGCCACAATTCGATTTGTCGGTGGAAAGTCCACCGGAACGAGTAACGAGTATTCATCTGGTGGATTATTCCCAGAAGACTGCCGATGCATCTGGTGGATAAGATCCACCAGAACAAGAAGTGCAGGTTGTTACTATGGGATAGCCAAAATCATGGCTCGGAGTCCCAAACTCAGTAGTACAGTTTGTTACTTGGGGACTTCCGAGTAACAAACATGAATAACAAAATTCCGACTGCAGGTCCGTGGACAGTTTTCGAACCATGTCAACCCCCATCACCAAACTCAATAATTGACTCATCAAAACACACCCTAAAAGTACAGGGGGCACCGCCACTATGTTTAAGGAAATCTGCGCCTCCGGAAAGGCATTTTTATGGGTCCTTTATGTTTGAGGGCGCCTCGGCGGATGGACATTGTGCATGCCGCTAACTGAGTGGCTGGGTTGGGGTGCCATGCTTCAGCTGACGTAGCGTGAACTAATGTTGACCAAATCACACGTGGTTTGATGCGTTGAGAAACTTAAGAATAGCCCTGTAACTCTTCATTTCATGTCCATGTCCAAAAAAAAGCAAAATGCCGTTGTTTCCTTTACGAAATTGACTGCATCGCAACTCTATCCAAATCCAACAAACATAGCGTGAGGCAACCAGAAAGCTCACATTTAGACTCAGAACTTGCACAAAACAAAGCCATGAACACAGCGAAGTTCCATCAGGGCACGCTGGAACTGCCACACACAGCGGCCGATTTCAGAGAAAAGGGTTATGGGCCCACAACTTTGGCTGGTCTTCAGATTTCTCACGGCTTTCGCGAGGGACGGGATTGTTGTCGAGGACAACGTTGCCGTCAAACTCTGAGGACCCGAAGTGGAAGATTGTGTAAATGACACATAAGGAGATACATCCCATCAAGAAGTGTGTAGGTGGCCCAGCCTTTGGGCTATGGAGGTGGCACTTCGAGCTCCACCTCGCGCATAAGGGGATGTTGCACATCATGAAGGGAATGGAGGCCCTCGACAAAGTGACAGTGATGGACGTGTAGAAGAAGGCCTTTGCAAAGAAGAACATGGACGCGCTCATGCTGCTGGTGTCCGGTACAGATGAGTCGCATTGGGGCTACTTCTAAGGCTGCACGTCGGCAGCCGAAGCTCGGCAGAAACTCTGCATCATCCATCAATCCTAATTGCTGGCAAACAAAATCTTCGCGATGTAGTGAATCATCATAGTGAGAATCGAGAAAGGAGATGAAATCATCACCGCCATGCAACAGATCAAGTAATTCGTCTCACAATGCAATGATGTGGGATTGAAGACCGACACACAGATGCAAGCGATAGTCTTCCTCATGGCCCTTCTTGATAGTTGGATCCCTCTCATCACCATCTTGGGAGGATGGAGAGAGGATAAGCTCACCTATGTCGCAGAGTATCTCCACAATGAGGTGCAGCGACAAGGAGTCCTCGTCTTCCTCATTATCTTTGTCACCAAAATGCATGGCGGAAAAAGCAGGGAAAAAGGAGGTGGCAGACATGGCGGCAGCAAGAAGGGCGCGTACCGCAACTGCGGCAAGGAGGGCCACTGGGCCCGTGAGTGCACCGAGAAGGCAAAGGCCGGTGGTAAGGACGCCAAAGGCAAGAAGGAGTTTGTTACCGACACTCAGAACCACTACCTCAAGAAGGCTAACTGGTGATGCCTTGCCTCTGAGGCAAAGGAGCACACCTTGGTCAAGAAGGTAGGGTTCATCAACTACACCAAGTCCAGCAAGTCCATGGTGGTTACTGACGACAAGGTGAAACTTGCGGCTGGCCAAGGAGATGTGGACGTGGAGGTGGTGGTTGGTGGAAAGCGGGTGCAATGCGTCATCAAGAACGTGCAGCACGTACCTGTCCTGGTTAGCATTCTAAGTGTCAGTCGCTTAACAGACAAAGGGTACAAGGTGATCTTGAGGAGAATGGGGGCAGTCGTGCAGAAGGACGGTGGAGATGAGACCCCACTGGAGGCTAAGCGTGAGGGAGAATCTACATTGTGGAGATCAAGGTATCCCTGTGGCCAAAGATTCATCAGACTCATAGGAACACACCGTCAACATGGCCAAAAGAGGGGGAGCTAATCTAGATATCTGACACCAACAACTGGGACATTCCTCACCCCTAGTCATGAAGGAGATGGCAAAGCGGGAACAGCTACATGACCCCATCATCGACGGTGTGGAAGATGCGACAAATGCAGCGAAGCACAAAAAGTGTGAGCCTTGTATTTTGTGTAAGGCACGGCGTAAACCGTTAAACGAGAACATGAATCGCGCCTCAGACCTGCAAGAGGTCGTGCAGGGCGACGTGCGCGGACCATTCAAGACGGCGTCAAAGAGTTGCGCGCGTTGTTTCGACACCTTCATAGATGACCAAAGCAGAAAACTCTATGTGTACTTCGTGAAGGACAAAAGGCATGGTCCTGGACTGGCTGAAGGAGGAAGTTTCCGAAGTGGAGAGGCAGACTGGCCGGAAGGTCAGAGCACTATGCAGTGACAATAAAATAGGAATAAACAATGTTGTATTCATCTTAGTGTAATGGTGTGGCGGAGCGGACAAACTAGATGCTGCTGGTACGGACATGGTATGGACCATGTTGTTGAATGCGGAAGTGTTACAAAGTTTCTAGGCGGAAGCTGTGTGTACGGAAAACTACACCATCAACCTCATCCCTACAGCGGTGCTGAAGGGGAAGAGTGGCTGGAAGATGCCGCAGGAGGTTTAGAAGGGACGCAAGCCAAGTGTGGCAAACCTGAAACTATTCTGGTACAAGGCACACGTGATGGTGCAGGCTGCGCAGCAACACAATAACACGTTGGAGCCACGGACAAAGTCGTATCTCTTCCTTGGCTATGGGAGTACACATAAGGTGTACCGGCTCTACCACATACACAAGGAGGAGGTAATCCACAGCCAAGATGTCGAGTTCGACGAGCAACAAAGCTACATCAGTAGCAATGACGTGGACATGGTGGAATCTCCAAAGTGATGGGAGTGGTTCCAGCTCATCGACTATGAGAAAAAGCTGGCGGACGCCAAAGTTGAGGATGTAGCGTCGGAGGGTGGTGGTGAATGAGCAGTGGTAGCCAACGGAGAGGACTTTGATGACGATCGAGCTGATGAGGAGATTGACCAGAAGGATCCGGCGGATGAGGCACAAAGGGTGCCAAGACGCGCAATCCCTGCGGAGTATGCATAGGGCGTTGGTGGAAAAACCACTAGAACAAGAGATGTTTCACCAGAGCGGGAGAGATCCTCAAGGAGCCATCCTGTTGATGATTTACTAGAGCGTGCAGAATGGGAGGGATCACAGTAGAGCGACGAGGCTCCACCAAAACTGCCACGTCGTAATAAGAGGTAGCCGATAACAGGGAAGCGCTCTGACGGAAGCACCGGTCAATGGATCCACATGACGCATTGCATGTGGCTGCATCAATAGTGCCAATAACCATAGAGGAGGCACTTGCGCAGCCCAAAGGGGAAAGATGGAATGTAGTCATAAAATTGGAGCTGGCGACCATTACGGAAAATGACACGTGGGAGCTGGTTGAAAGGCCGAAAGGTACCAAGGTAATCGGCTCAAAGTGGGTCTTCAAGACCAATTTCACAAAGGAAGGTGTGGCTGAAAATTTCAAGGCACGGCTAGTGGCGAAGGGATACGCGCAACGTAAGGATAAGACCTACAATGAGACGTTTTCTCCCGTCGTGAAGTTCACAAGCATCAAGGTGATCCTTGTGGTGGCAGCCGGAAGGACACTGAGCTTCACCAAACAGACGTAATGACGACCTTCCCCAATGGAATTATAGGGCTAGAATAATTGCTGAGATACTGGTACCAACAGATGGACAGCTTCATGGCACAACTTGGCTTCAAACACTGTGAGTCAGGTCATTGCGTGTACGTGCGACGCGACAAGCAGCTCCATCAGATCGTTGCATTCTTAGTGGACGGCCTGATTTTGTTCTCAACAGATCTGTCGAGCCTACTACAGCTGAATGAGTAGCTGGAGATCAGATTCTAGATGCCGGACATGGAGGAGCTAGAGTAATACCTCGAGGTGAGCATCACCCGGATCTGAAGGGTGCACACACTTGAGCTGAGGCAAGCCAAATACGCCACCGAGTTGCTGAAGCGCTACGGCATGGATTGTAAACCAGTTGGCATTCCTGTCTCCACGACCTGTGAATTGAGTGTTGCAGTGACACTCCAAACAAAAGAAGAGCTGGAGGATATGGCAGAGGTTTCCTACCAATCGGCGGTGGGCAGCCTCATGTACGCCATGGTGGCGACTCGACCAGACTTGGCCCACGCGGTGTGCAAAGTGATCAGGTATGTGGCCGATCCAGGGCCACTACATTGGAAGGTGGTCAAGCGTATCCTCCGCTACCTGCAGGCGACACGGCACACGTGCTTGAGGTTTAACAGAAAAGGACGATCCGACCCTTTGTGTCTAGTATGCAAAACGAATATAGACTACGCTGGCGATGTAGAAAGGTAAAAGTCCACATCTGGCAACATGTTATTCCTTGCTCGTGTAGAGGTCTCCTGGTGTAGCACAAAGCAAGACTGCATCACCACCTCCACAGTAGAGTCGGAGTACATCACGTTGGCCGAAGCGGTCAATGAGGTGGTGTAGCTTCGCAGGTTGATGGGGGAGCTGGACGTGGCGCAGCAAGAGCCAATGGTGATGCAAGAGGACAACACCAATGCTATCTCTCTGACCAACAACCCAACGTAGCATCGGAGGAAAAAGCACATCGACGTGTCCTACCATTACGCGTGGGCCATGATGGAAAAGGGACAGGTGGTGCTGCAGCACTGCAGCACGCGCCACATTCTTGTGGATTGCTTGACCAAAGCACAACCAGTGGATCGGCATGTGATGAGTGTGGCCGGACTTGGGATGACCAGCTGTGAAGGGCTGAAGGTCCCAGTGGACGATGAGTGAGAGCAAGTAGGAGCAGCGGGCATGGAAGGTACAAGGGGGCGTATGTTGTATTTTGCCCCTTAGCATGCCCTAGTGTGGCGCCGAGAGGCGTCGACAAACCGTGGGAGGCCGGAATATCCTTTCATTTTACTCTAGATACCTAGATAGTGCTTCAAATGTACATTGGATTAATGTTCCTAAAAGTTGACAAGTCGTTGAATGCGGTGGAAGTCGAATCACCGGAATCAGACAAGTAACGAGGGAGATATGGGCTTCCAACGTTGAGGTGTGTGCTGTGGCTCGAGGAGTCGGCCGCGATTCGACTGCCAGTGGAAAATCCACCAGAGCGAGTAACAAATGTACATATGGTAATCTAGTCCCGGAAGACTGCCGAGGCGTCCGGTGGATACGATCCACCGGAAGCATTTGTGCAAGTTGTTACTGAGGGACTTCGCCAAAATCCTTGCTCGGAGTCTGAAACTCAAAAGTACAGTTGGTTACTCGGGGACTTCATCGAAATTCTGACTGCAGGTATGCGGACAGGTTTCAAACCACGTCAATCCCCATCACCAAACTTGATAATTAACTCATTGAAACACACCCAAAAAGCACAGGGGGTACCACCACTGTGTAAAGGGACATCTGTGCCTCCAGAAAGGCATTTTTATGGGTCCTCCATGTGTGAGGGCGCTTGGACTGGCGGACATCGTGCGCTCCAACATCTGAGCGGCTGGATTGGGGTGGCGGACTTTTGCTGACGTAGCGGGAGCGAAGGTTAACAAAATCGTACGCGGTTTGATCCCTTAGGAAGTTTGAGACTAGCCCTACAACTCGTCAGTTCATGTCCACGTCCAGAAACTCATGAAAAATACTGTTATGCCCTTTGCAAAAGTTTCTATCTTGCAACTCTTTCCAACTCCCACAAGCATTGCGTGAGGCGACCACAAAGCTCACACTTAGACTCAGAACTCGCACAAAACAAAGACGTGAACACGATGAAGTCCCGTCGGAGCATGTTGGAACTGCCACACACAGCAGTGATTTTCTGACACAAATTTGCGCAACGATCATACCATCATTCATACGGAGTGATGTGGTCTGGAAGCTGCCTGTGAGGAACCTATTTCCACACCAAGTGATGTACTTCATGGCCTCATAAGCAAAAGCTTCATACATGCTAGACTCAAATATTATAGTGTGAACCCCATCCGCCAGAGTACGATTCCAGTATTTAGAAACATTGTTCTGCTCTGGGGGATAGGAGGCAAAAATACTCGAACAGCAGACTGACCGATGTAAGAAAATGGAGTTCAGGTCAGACGAACTGGCCACCAAGATCGGAGCAAAATACCTCTAGCTTGTGCTTACGAGCACATTTTGCCTACTGGCCAGGAGTCAATTATGGGAGAAACTTCACCCTTCAAAAGGAGGGGAAACATCCAACGAAAGCATGAATAATCATCTGTCGGACAAAAGACATAACAACCGCCACCGAGGAACTCGACCAGAAATGGTCCCATGACATCAACATGAACATGAGTGAGCGGCTCATGGGTGTGAGCTGTAGATACAAGGAAAAGGTGAACGATGCTTTTTTCCTGGCACAAAATCCTTGGAGTCAGAAGTGTAGGGAGCAAGGAAAGTGGCAAGCATCCAGAACAGTGCACGATTATGACACAACAAGATGTGAATGCTAAGGATGCTCAAAATGGCACAGGAAACGATGCAACAAGTGTGTATTATTAACAAAGGGAGGGACAACATGTACGTGAGCAACCACAGCAACGGACATGCCAGGTGTAAACAGAGGTATACGAAACAATTCTTCACAACGAAGGCCACGGAGCCGAACATGCCCAGAGGAATGCAAGGAAATGGTACCGACGCCATAAGACGCCAAAAGTCCATACCCCGATGATCGAGGGTGGTGACCAAGAGCAAGCTCACCTCAAGTGCCGGCACATACAGTAAATCAGGTAGGAACACATCACTCAAGGGGCTAGTGAACCATACGACACTGACACCCTGGACAGGAAGCACCTAATATGGACTATTATAGACAAAATGGACGTCCCTGATAGGCCCCCACACCGCCAATCACACTAATGCGCGCACAGTAGATAGTGTTGGGAAAGGACCCATCCGGCTCAGTTTCAGGTCCACAGGAGCAAGTTCCAGGAAACTACCAGATGCCTGTTCCGATTGTCAATCCAAATTCACCATTGGAAAGATCAGGTGGCAAAATGTTTACGGTCCAAGTTTGAGGCCGATCCAACGGTCGGATTGGGAGATATGATTTTTCGAAGTTTCCGGGGTCATCGACCGCCGATATCTGGGTGACCATGGGCGATGGCTCCATGCCTTAGCCTGAGAAAAGGAAAAGGCAAGAGGTCCAGGGTCAAGACCTGATGGGAGAAATATCCAAAAAGGTCCTAGATTCTTGGGCTGCCTTGTCAGAGTGTGCTGACTAGGAAAAAGGTACCTCTCCTTATTTTTTAGGTGAGGTGAGATCCTTGTGTGCTAGCCATGGACACATGGCGATTCTCCATGGGATTGTGGGTTATGTGACCACTAGGAGTGTGCCATGAGAGCATTTTCTAGCTCTCTAGGTCGTGTGTGAGTGGTCAGCCTGATTGCTAGGCTGATTTCCTCTCTTGTGTGAGATTATGGACTCTAGTGTGTGAGCCTTAGCCTCCATGGCTAAGTGGTGTGGCTTGTGAGAGGGCTGACTTGCCCAAGCTCTAGCTCTATATGTACTCCATCATTTTGANTGTGTGCTAGCCATGGACACATGGCGATTCTCCATGGGATTGTGGGTTATGTGACCACTAGGAGTGTGCCATGAGAGCATTTTCTAGCTCTCTAGGTCGTGTGTGAGTGGTCAGCCTGATTGCTAGGCTGATTTCCTCTCTTGTGTGAGATAATGGACTCTAGTGTGTGAGCCTTAGCCTCCATGGCTAAGTGATGTGGCTTGTGAGAGGGCTGACTTGCCCAAGCTCTAGCTCTATATGTACTCCATCATTTTGAGTGATTTAAAAACCATTATTGAGCACAAGTGATGCCCTTTCAGTCCCACATGCTCGCTGCTCCAAGGCTCCCTCTCTCTCCTCCAGATCCATCAGATAGGAGCTCCCTCTACCCCTTCCTTTGTTCCTTGTGTTCGTTGGGTGCAGCCGCAACAACAGTCACAATTTCAGCCACAGCAAGCAAAACAGTCTCAGCAGTTACAGTCACGACTCTATCGCTCTCACAGCACCACCAGCCAGAGCAGCAGCAGCTAGCACCGCAGCCAGAGCAGCAGCCACAGCCTGCATTCTCAGCCAGCCCCGGCACAAGCCAATCCCTTGATGCATGAAGGCTTGGCAGCAGCAGAGGCTATTGGCCTTTC
The DNA here is from genome assembly GCA_023375785.1 of Penium margaritaceum. Taxonomy (NCBI): domain Eukaryota; kingdom Viridiplantae; phylum Streptophyta; class Zygnematophyceae; order Desmidiales; family Peniaceae; genus Penium; species Penium margaritaceum. The sequence goes on from SZWC01015067.1 coordinate 27,965, forward strand.
GTGTGCCTTCCTTGACGCTGCCGCTGCTGCTGCTGCTGCTAACTTTGCTCCCACTGCCTGTGTCTGTCGTGCCCCTTCTGCCACTGCTGGTGGTCGTGCTGAAGATGAGTTTGCTTAGGCCACCTCCACCTACGGCCCTTTGCTGGGAGCTTCCGTGAACATAGCCACTCTGCTCTCAGAAAAATCAGGTGCATATGCTGTCTCTGCTGCCTCTGCAGCCACATCGACCTCGTCTGCTATCCAATTTACCACGGTTACCATTCTCTCCTCCATCGTCTTCACTGCACCATTCACCTCTCCCACCACTGCTCGGGTCTACAACCTTGTCACCGCTTGTGCAACTCAGCAGCCGTCTTCATGACTGCCTTGACTGTCTTCTTGTGTCTCGTGGTCTCAGCCACGTCGTAGATATCTGTTCTTCCCCCCTCTATAACTGATGTGTTCCCATCCCCGTTCGTAATGCTCCCGTGTCCTTCATGTGGTAAGTACTCTGCTTGACCCCTTCTTCCATCCTTCTTCCATTTAGTGGATCCTTTCTTGGTATTGTGGCCTTCCAGTCAGTTGCCCCCCTTGTGGTCTCACGTGTCAGCATTCCACACTCTTTTCATGCCCACTAGGGCGAGGGAAACACTGCCAAGATTTATGCTGCCTGCCTTGTTACCCTCTTCTTCTTCATCTTCCATCATGCCAGACTACAAAGCAACTGTAGCAGAGCTCCAGAAACAGCTGCTGCAGACTCGTCTAGCCCAAGAGTCTGTCAAGAATCTTTAGCAAGATGCTGACACCACAAAAGATGAGTTGGCCGAGATTGTTGCTGAGTTCGTGATCAAACACTTTGCTAAGAATTTTCTTACTGACGCTGATGTTGCTGCTGCTAAAACCACTGCAGCCATTGGCCCCTCGTCCACTGGGCACACCAAAAATTCACAGATTGCTCTCACCGCTGGTGGCACTTGGTCATCTGATGCTGCTGCCTTTTCTCGAGTGCTCTTGCCTCATACACGCCAACACAACTTTGAGACGCTACTGCCGCAATTCACAACCAAGCTCACTTTCTCCTCTTAAGAAGTTCACTTAAGCACATGCGCTCAGGGTGAGCAACTCCAGCAGTACTTTTTTTGCCTGATCCTTCTTCTGCCATTCCCTTTCTTCATTGGCCCCCTGAATCTGCACGCATTTTTTGTGTGCTCATCAATGCTGGCCCTGAAAATCTCACTGATGAGATTGGCTCTTACAACGTGGACACTGCACGCGACACTCTTGCGAACCTTGTTGGCGCCTATGAACTCATTCGTTGCTGCAACACCGTCAGTAGCCATGCTACGCAGAGTGCACTCACTGCGTACTTCAATCAGCTTCACATGCATGTAGACGAGACAAATAATGAGTACTGGGCTTACAGCCTGAAGCTGCTTCCTGACCTTGGTAAGGCTTCTCCTGAGAAAATGTCTATCAACCTGTCCATTATTACCAGTCTCATTCTTGAGTCGTCTGACATCTACACTCATGTACCTGCTGTTGAGCTTGAGTGCCTCACTTTGGAGCCCGTCGCCGCTGATGCACCTCCTGGAATGACGTGCTTTTCAATTTCTCCATAACTCAAGGATTAGTGGAGTAACCTGAAGAAAAAATTGGTTCACTCTGCTATCGTTGTTGTTACCACTTATACACCCTCCTCTTATTTCTCATCTTCTGCCACAACCAACACCACCTCCTCTGTTGATGGTTCTCATGTCGTGCTTGGTGCGGGTCGTGGGCGTGGTAGAGGCGGGCGTGTCGGAGGTCCTAGCAATGGTGGGGGTTGCAGCGGTAGGGATCATGGAACCTCCTCGTCCTTTTCTTCCTCTCCCTCTGGCACCACCTGTTGGACCTGTAGAGAAATTGGGCACTCCGTCCCAAAGTGTCCGCACCCTCCATATTATGCTCTCCTTGCAGCTGCCATGCAGGCACATTGGATGCGGAACACTACGGCCACAACTCTGTCTACCAGTGCCATCTCCACTCCTCTCACTGGATCCGCCAACACTTTCACTCCTAATGGTTCTTCTTGCAGCACTACCACCACTGGTCAGCTTCATCATGTTGATGCCATGCCCCCGGGACCCATTGGCCCTGGCTGGCTTCCTCCTCCTTGACAGCCTGCCTTCTATGCACCTCCATCTGCCTTTTTCTCCCCCCCCCTCCCCCC
>SZWC01015067.1:59380-71477 GCA_023375785.1 Penium margaritaceum
GGGGGGGGGGGTGTGTGTGTGTGTGTGTGTGTGTGTGTGTGTTTGTGTGCGCGTGCACACGCACGCGCACGCGCACACGCTTTTTTTTGCGTTAGCACTAAGATCAGTCTGCTTGCCCACGACTGGGTATGCGTTTGTCGTTCGTTCTTGGTGTCAATCTGCGTGAGCAGCGTCCCCTTCCACGTCACCGCGTCCGTCTCACTTCCCCGCCTGTGCCGCTTCTGCCAAGCACAGCCCCGCCTTCGCAACCCGCAGCCCTCCTCTCCGCACCAACGACGGCGTCAACGTCCGCGCCATCCTCCCCTCTACCATTCCAGCCCTAAATCGGCATTGGCATGGCCAGGTGGGGGGGTGAGAGGGAAAGAGGTAGCGGTCACGCTTCGCATCGTACAGGCCGTGCACATTTTCACGCGGCACGCACTTGGCTGCTTTGCTGACGCGCTCCCTGCCTGCACACGTGCCGTCTCACCCCACTTCCTCCGCCTCTCCGGAGCCTTCCTCCTCCTCCCGCACCTCGGACTTGCACGCCCCGCCGTTCCGACCAACACTGCAGCTACTTTCGAAGGTGCCGCTACTGTTCCTGCAACTACTTCCGCCCCTTCTGCTGCTGCTGCTGCTGCTGCTGCTGCTGCTGCTGCTGCTGCTGCTGCTGCTGCTGCTGCTGCTGCTGCTGCTGCTGCTGCTGCTGCTGCTGCTGCTGCTGCTGCTGCTGCTGCTGCTGCTGCTGCTGCTGCTGCTGCTGCTGCTGCTGCTGCTGCTGCTGCTGCTGCTGCTGCTGCTGCTGCTGCTGCTGCTGCTGCTGCTGCTGCTGCTCGGCAGGTGGTCCCAGCGACAGGACTGCGGCGCAATGTCGCACGGCGGGTGCTTCAGGAGAGCGCAAAGCGAGGACGAGGACGAGGACGAGAGAGCCGGCGAGGACGGCTCCGTGCTCTGTCGGGAGCCATCGCTTGCCTACGAAGATTTACTGGCCTACGGCGACGGCCACGTCCCAGGCGAAGGAGGGCTCTGCCCAAGCGGGTGGCATCAGTGCCCCGGGTGAAGGGACCCAAGCCCCAGCAGGCAGGCGCTACCGACTTGCTTGCCTGCCTGCTTGCTGCAGTTGCTGCTAATGCTCTGGCACAGCAGGAGCCGCAAGCCCGTGTCCACGTTACTCTCAAAATGTGGCCCTTCCCCCTCTCAGTTGCGTGCTCGAGTGGACGCCATCGGCCTACCGTGCCCTAGAGAAAGCCGACGCAGTGTGGTCGTTGGGCGTGCGGCAACAGATCAGAGCGTCCTCAATGCGGTTACGAGTCTCAACACCGGTGAAAATGAACATCGGCTTCGGCCACCACCAAGACACGGTGGGGGGGGGGGACGGGGGACGACGTCGACGAAGGCAGCGGTGCGTCAGGACAGCGCAAGGCGGTTTGGGTTGAAAGCGTGGTGGCGCTAGCGGACGGATGCGGCATCGCCGTCCCACGTGCGCCCGGCAGCAAGCGCGCAAGCCAGTGGTAGTTGAGATTGTGCCTTGTTCGGTAGCTGGGTTGAATTACAATCGTTCCGTCTGTCGTCCATTGGCGCATAAATGAAATTTACTTCACTGTTTCTTGTTTCTACGTCGTCCACCTGTTTATTTCCACCGCCGAAAGTGTTATTTCTCCCGCATTTACTCATCGTCGATGACTTTCGAGTCACCACTGTTGCTATCTTGGGTTTTAAGCCTGGCCCGGCACTTCCGGAGATTGGTACAGCCACGCCGCGAGGTGCAGACGCCGTGGATGCTGTGTTCATTCAATTGGAGCGACGATGACTTTCATCGACGGAACGGGGGATACCCCACGAGTACGAGCCTCTCATTCAGTGCGTTCAGTGAGACAAGCTTTTCGCCGACGTGCTAGAGCGAAACATTAACATATCAACTGAATCTTGAACGTCTTCTGTCGATTCCTAGCAATTGGCGGTTTCATCCATCCTGGCGAAGGGTCGCTAGTCCATACCTCAGCTACTCATATCGCAACACGGCCCAAAAAAATCCGATCGATGAATGATTCCAAAACAATAGGCAACCGAACGCCAAATTGGGCCGTCTTCTGTTCCAAAAGAAAGCATGGACGGAAAAGTTTTACTGAACAGCAGTTTGATGTTCGGCAACAGTTTGATGTTCGGAAAGTGCGAGGTACCTAGCTTCCTCCCTCACGTATCCAGTTTACCGTAACTGTTGAAGACGGGTCACCATACGCACCGTGTTTCAGAATTGTACAATGATTAGCCCTGATTTCGAAAATGGGTCATCGTTTTCCCCACATTCCGATGCTCTTCCTCCATCTACCCCGTGGAGTACCACTTGACATCTGTTTTTAAGTGTCGTTGGAATCTCTCTTTTACAAAAAGAAACTTCAAATGTTTATTATATGATGTTAGTGGAGTTTCTACATGCACTGTTGTGATTTGTGACGTTCCTGTCAGCCTGTACAGTTTACTGTGACCACTCGGCCGTGTCCATGCTCGTGCAAATCCCTCATGCGGACCCAGGTGGCACCGGGGCGTCGTCTGGTGGTGGACTACCTGCTCGGAGCTGATCGACGGTCGCCCCATAGTCCTGGATGTTGTCTGGGACCTTCTGTAGTTTTTTTGCAGCTTGTAGAATTTTATCGGTGGACTGGCCGTAGGCCCGATTTGCATCTCTTTGCATTGTGTATCCACCATATGTTGCCGGATGCATGCATGTGACCAGTCGTGGCATCCGGCTTGAGATTCTGCACGTGTAGGTTCAGACGGCGTAGCGTTCTGCCTTGTCTGCACTGAGTTACGGCCAAAACAGTGGTTTTGGGCCGGTTTAAGGACAGACCTTGCACTGCCGCGTGCGACACCCGCCATGCGCCGCAGCAGTTACTTATGCCATGGACCTGTCATTTGTCATCTCTCTCTGCAAATGCTATTGAAGCATTTTGACACTTCGTCTTTTGTCCCCTAGCCAAACCCTTGTCGTTGTGTGCACAACTTGTGACTGTCGTCACCGTCTGACCAGACACTGACGCCTAGTCAGCGGCAATATCGCTAGGAGACTTCCACGCATTTTCTCATGGTATCGGAGTAGCGAGACTCCTCTCGCTGAGCTGTGCCGCAACGACACAGCACCGACAGCAGCAATGAGAGTCACCGCCGCCGCCGTATCCTGGGACTTGTTGCAGCAGTTTTTCAACAACGACATCGTCCTTCAGTCCCCACCACCACATCAGGTGAGCTGCGACATTTACTAGCTCCTGTAGCAGCAGCAGAACTACCACCACCACCGGGTGGCAACAGCAGCCATGTCTGGCTGCCAGCCTGTAAAAAAAAAAGGGAGTAGGAGCTCGTAGCAGCAGCTTGCGGCGGCGGCTGCAAGCACTGACAGCGCGCAACTGCGGCAGCAGCTCACAGTAGCGGCATCAGCAGCCGCGAGCAGGAGCAGCAGCGCAATAGTAGCATTGTAGCAGCGCAGCAGCAGCATTGCAACAAAGCAGCAGCAGCATTGCAGATGCTGCGCAGTTTTTGTTGCGTAGAAACTGCGTAGCACCGCGCAGGGCTGCATGGCACTGCGCTGGCCTGCGCAGCCCCTACGCAGCCCCTACGCAGCCGCGAGCAGGGGGTGACGAGGTCACCCCCACCGGTCACACGGAGTTCGCGTGACCCTCCAAAAAAAGAAAGAAAATTGCTGGCGTAAAAAACGCTAGTTTTTTTTGCTAGTGTGAGAAACGCTGACGACATCATCGGCTATGCTGACGTCAGCAATTTTGGGGTCAAAACGTCAATTTTTTCTAACATTTCAACTCATCCAGAAACATTGTCGGTTTCTCATTCCGAGCATTTTTTACGTTCGGCCCCATACTGAGCGCAAACATGGCTCCGATCGGTGACAAGGGCAAAGGACCACCAGATCCTTCTTCCTCCTCCTCTGGGGTCATGAGCCCACGCTCGTAGGCTATTACGGACCTGCGGAGTCAGTAGGATGAGATACGTCGCCTACAACAGTAGTAGTCCGACGCCATCCGCACGCTCACTGATCTTCTTCAGAGTCAGTCCACGGCCTCACAACACACCTCAGGGGGGTCGGCGATGTCACACCTTCTGCACAACACTCAGAGGAGAGCGGCAGGACAGGACCCGCCACTTCTTGATCCTTTGGAGGAGGACCCTGATATGCCAAGCATGGACGATGACACTCCCGAGAAGGAGATTCACGTACTTCAGGGCGTCTTTGCCAGTTGAAGACGCGTTCCGGTTCCCTGTTCACGGAGATCCGATCTTCGCCTGAGACCTACCTCGGCGACTTTTCTCGTCCCGATGTCTTCCCCATCCCTCGTCTTTCCCATCCTGTGGTTGCTCTCCCTACGGAGCGGCAACCTAAGGGCTTCGAGACACCACCCCCACGATACGTCAGCGAGGACGGCTTTGAATGCTAGGAGACCCTTTTCCAGGTCTGGGGCACTTCAGAGGGAGTTTCGCCCTACTACCACAGTCAGTACGAGGTTACGGACCGTGCTCAGGTGCTGACAGCGGCTCGGGTGATGAGCGGACTTCTTTACGCCATGCCTCGCGAGACTGTGGTGGACTTTTTCCCCTTCCTTGGAGAGGCCGGCACAGGCGCGGGTGCTGACCCACGTCGGGACTGGGAGCTGGCATTGTCCCTGCTTACTGCAGAGACACACGCCGCCCGCGCGACACACATCCGCGCCTTCCACTCCCTTCTTCAGGAACCTACCGAGCCCGCAGTCACTTACTGGCGACGCGCCATGCGCATCTACATGCGCCTTGGGACCGCAAGAGGGACACAACTGTGGGCGCTTCGCACGCTCATGATCGGAGTCCGTCTTGAGCATGCTGACATCTTCATGAGGTACAATGACGCAGCGCTCGAGCCTTTCTCCACCTCCCTTTAGCTTCCTCCTTAGGCACATCAGTTTTTCCTCCAGTTGACATCCGCTCGTGAGGCAGCCATCGTCCACCAGGAGAGTTCACTTGCTGCACCGTTCATCGCATCACCACCGACGCCTCTCTTGCAGTTCACTTCTCCATCCTCTGGCACGCCCTCCTCTTCCCCTTCCACCCGAGCTACCTGGACTCAGACGCAGGGTGTGGCAACAACAGCACAGGGGAAGAAGAGCAGAAAGAAGCGTGGCTCGGGCCAACAACAGTCATCGTAGTAGCAGTCACTGCAGTAGCAGCCATAAGGCGGTAGCAATGGACGCACTTTTCATAGCTACAACTGTGGAGGCGCTCACCGCTACATCGAGTGCCAGTTGCCGCTCAAGTGGGCACGGATCACTCGCGGTCTTCAGGCTGCACACGCACAGCGCTCTGCGTCGAACAACACAGCCTCTGGTCGCACGGCGACCACGACCGCACCAGTTCTCGCTTCCCCATCGGCGAGCAGCGAAGACCCGGACCCCTGTGACCGCACCATCGCCGAGCTCCAACAGCTCCTCGCGCTTCGCTCTCAGGGAGGTGGGAGTGTGTCGTCACAGCCAGGTGACTCACAAACTGTTTGTTTGTCTGTTCTCGTGTCTTGTGATGACTCGTGTGGGGGAGCACAGTTGGCATGTAATTATGATGGGCCTGACAGTACAGATTGGATTTCTGAGTCTCACCTATGCGCCCTTTGTCATTCTCCCTCCTCTGTTGCCGAGCGCCCGTCCACAGCCAAGTGTTCTATTGCCCGTTGCACCGTGACGTCTTCTAGTCGTGAATCGGGTGGCACCTGGATCATCGATTCTGTTGCCAGTCACCACATGACATGTCATCGTAGTGACTTTGTTGTCCTCGGTCCTGTGGTGTCTGTTCGTTCCGTTTGCACAGGCTCTGGTCAGTTCTTGCCACTCCAGGGTGTTGGGGTTGTGTGCTTCGATGGTCCGTCAGGCCCAATGTATCTCTCCGACATGCTTTTTGTACCTGACCTTAAGCTCAACTTGCTCTCTGTGCATGCTTGCACTTTGATGTGACTCTCTGTGGAGCACACTGCGAACTCCGCAACAGTGACTGCTCTTGATACTCCCACTATTGTTCTTCGTGCCTCTGTTGTGGATGATCTGCATCGTGTTCCTCGGATCACTTCTTCTCCTTGCCCCCCTTCTCCTCTTGCTAGTGTGTTTGTCACTGGTATCCTGTCCACTGAGCACCAGCGCATGCTATTTCGACGTCTGTGTCATGTGGGCTCCGACACTGTGTCAAAGCTCATTAGGACACAGCCCGCGCTCGGTCTTGACGTGGCCTCTTTTGAGAAGCCGCCCAAGACCGATTGTCTGTTCTGCACTCAGGGCAAGATGCATCGCTGCACCTACCCTGACTCCCGTTCTCGAGCCCTTTGCCCCCTCGAGCTGGTCCATTCGGACCTTTTTGGTCCTCTCCCTGTCGAGTCCTTATCTCATCAAGGCCGATATGTCCTGACCTTGACGGATGACTTCATCCGGATGCGGTGGGTCTACAGCCTGCGCCAGAAGAGTGATGCCGCTCTCGCGGTTCGTCTCTGGCTAGTGATGGCTCAGCGTTAGTCTCGTCAATCGCTGCATACCTTCCGCTCGGATCGCGGCGGCAAGTTTCTTGGCGAAATGGACAGTTTATTTGTCGAGCGTGGGATTTTTCACCAGGTCTCTGCTCCTGCCACTCCTCAGCAAAACGGTGTGTCTGAGTGCTGCAACCGCACCATGGAGGATGCGGTTCGTGCTATGCGGTCTGAGTGAGGTCTCCCGGAATCCTTCGCCTTCGAAGGATTCTCCTACATGACGTGGGTCTGGAATCGCCTCCCGCACGGTCCTCTTCCGGACCACGTTACACCGTATGAACCCTGGTTTGGCCACCGTGCCGATCTGCGTCTTGCTCATGTCTGGGGCTCAGTGGCTTCTGTGTGGTACACGGAGGATCAGCAGGGGTCCAAGGTCTCTCCGCGGGGTCGCCTGTGTGCCTTCGTTGGTATCTCCCCGTGGTCGAAGGCCTGGCATTTTTGGGACCCCGCCCGTCGTCGCATTATTGAGTCCCGCGACGCGCTCTTCTTTGATTCTCTCACCTACCGCGATTGTGTCGATGTCTGTCACACACGTTCCTATGTGTGAAGTTTCTCGACGGATGGGGGAGTCTGAGCGTACGAGCACCTCTCGTCCGGCTGATGTGTCCGTTCGAGCCCCCTCCACTTCTTGGTCTCCGGCTCTTGATGACCCAGCGATCATCGCTGTCGGCCCAGAGACCTCTCCCATCCAGCCTGTCTCCTCTCCTACACCCTCCCGCCCCACAGACACCCATGATGCTGTCCCTCTTTCCACCGGTACTCATGTCTCTGTGGATGGTCCTGCTACCACTCCCAGTCCTGCGTCTCCCATCCGTTCACCAGCCTCTCCTCCCACTACATCACCTGTCCCTGTGCCCCAGTCCTCATCGGATGTGGTTGTACCTGTCGCTGAGACTGCAGTCAGCCCTTCGAGCCCAGGCTACTCGCGTGAGCCCGGTGGTCGTCTTCGACCGTTGGGCTCCGGAGCCCAGCAAGTGTCAGGTCCCGCACCCAGGCGCTCCACTCGCAACGTTGTGAGTGGTGATCCCGGCACAAAGGCCCTCGGCCTAAGTGTCCGTACAGATCACACAGAGGTACATCCAGCATGTCCTATAGGGCATGATCTTGTCACTCGCGAGTTTCTTACCGCTTGTGATGCAACAACTGACCTTGTGGTCATTAGGTCCAGTTTTGAGGCGTGTGCACTCGCCACTCAAAGCTCTCCCTCGTTGGCACCTGATCCGGGCACACTGAGGGACGCCCTCTCATCAGAGGATGCGGACGCCTGGCGTGCCGCCTGCGAGGATGAGCTTCGTGCCATCCGAGAGAACGGAGTTTACGAGCTAGTGGACGTTCCACCTGGGAGGAAGGCGATTCAGGTCAAGTGGGTATTTTGCAAGAAGGTGAAGCCGGATGGCTCACTGGAACGCCACAAGGCTCGCTTGTTCGTCAAGGGGTACACTCAGATCGAGGGCGTTGATTACACTGACACCTTTGCCCCTCCCGGCCGCATGAGCTGAGCTCGCGCTCTGTTTGGTGTGGTGGCTCAGCGTGACTGGGAACTGCACCAGATGGATGTGAACAATGCGTTCCTCCATAGCTCTCTGGATGAGGAGATTTACATGGCCCAGCCACCAGGCTTTTAGGACTGTGACAAGGTCTAACGCTTGCGCAAGTCCTTGTACGGACTCAAACAGTCTCCTCGGTACTGGAACTGGGAGATCACATGCACTCTAACTCGTGCGGGATATGTAAAGAGCAAGGTAGATCCCTCTCTTTTCATTCGACAGGTGCCTGAGCGGTTCACTGCCATCCTGGTCTATGTGGACGACCTCCTCATCGCGTCTCCCTGCATGGAGGCCATGTAGGAGGCCAAGGCGGTCCTCCAGACTGCCCATAGGATGAAGGACCTTGGTCCTGCAGCGGTGTTTTTTGGCATGGAGATTGTACGAATCCAGACAACGGACGCTTCTGTTGTATTAGGCCCAATACGCACACATTGTGGGGGAGCGCTTCAGTGACCTCCTTGGCGCAGTGCCAATGGCCTCTACACATCTCACACCTGATGGAAAGAACGCCCTAAAGGTGGACGTTCCCACACAATTGGGGGAGACAATGGATGTGACCTTGTACCTCCGCCTTATCGGATCTCTGATGTACCTGGGCACTACCACACGCCCCCACATCGCTTTTGACGTCAACCTCCTTGCACAGTTTTCACAGGCTCCACGTGCTAGAGCCCTCCAGGTAGCTATGCGAGTGGTGCGTACGTGGTTTCTACACCGTACCTCGGACTCTGCTTTTGCCGACAGTATTCTGTGGTTCTTGACGGCTACACCAACAGCTACTGGGCCTAGAGGCCAGATGGACGCAGTCGCACCAGTTACGTGTTTCTGCTCGGTGGTACCACTGTGTCCTGGCGCAGTGGGAAGCTGAGCTGCATCGCATGTAGCTCGTCGAAGGCAGAGTATGTTGCTCTGGGTGTAGGGGCTGCTAAGGCAGTGTGGCTGTATCACCTGTTCCTTGAGCTGGGTCAGTTAGTGCCCGCCATTGTGCTTCGTTGTGACAACCAGAGTGCTCTTGCCATTGCGGAGAACTGTGGTGTCTTTCATGCTTGCACGAAGCACATTGTAGTTGAGCATCACTTCGTGCGTGATCTGGTGGAGCGATGCGTGATCTTCTTCATATGGGTCGGCACTGACATGCAGCATGCTGACTTATTGACGAAGGCACTGGCGCGCAGGAAGTTTCTGGTGGCCATTCGTTCCGTTGGGCTTCGCCCCTTTCTTGAGAGTGGTTGAGTACGGGGTGTGTCTGTGTCACGACTGTTTTTGCACTCGTTGTTGCATTCGTTTTAGTGCTGCACGTGTATGGACATGCGTACCATCGGGTCATGGGAGAGTGTTGTGATTTGTGACGTTCCTGTCGACCTGTACAGTTTACTGTGATCACTCAGCCTTGTCCATGTCCGTACAGATCCTTGATGCGGACGCAGGTGGCACCGGGGCGTCGCCTGGTGGTGGACTACCTGCTCGGAGCTGATCGACGGTACCCCCAAAGTCCTAGATGCTGTCAAGGACCTTTTGTAGTTTTTCTATAGCTTGTAGGATTTTATCGGTGGATTGGCAGTGGGCCCGATTTGCATGTCTTTGCATTGTGTGTCCGCCGTTTGTTGCCGGATGCATGCATGTGACCAGTCGTAGCGTCCGGCTTAAGATTCTATACGTGTAGGTTCATATGGCGTAGCGTTCTGACTTGTCTACGCTGAGTTACTGCCAAAACAGTGGTTTTGGGCCGGTTTTAGCACAGACCTTGCACTGCCGCGTGCGACACTCGCTGTGTGCCACGGCAGGCACTTATGCCATGGACCTGTCTTTTGTCATCTCTCTCTGCAAATGCTATTGAAGCATTCTGTCACTTTGCCTTGTGTCCCCTAGCCAGACCCTTGCCGTTGTGTACACGACTTGTGACTGTTGTCACCGTTTGACAAGGCACTGACCCCTAGTCAGCGGCAATATCGCTAGGAAGCTTCCACACATTTTCTCATGCACTTGTCGGATGCTTACATACATGTGTCCATTCCGTGTACCGCATTTTTTCGTGAATGCATGTAAAAAAGCCAAAGGTCTAGAAAAGTAGGGCATTAGACACATTGGAGAAACTTATTGTTATACCGAACAGAGCGTGGATGATGAAGAGGTCTGAGTTTCGAGGCATAACACTGGTTGAGAGTTTGGGAAACATGAGCAATCTGTAATTAGCGATAAATCTACTTGGATGACAAGTTTCGAAACGATCAAACATATGTGTATACAACTGTTGAGATACAAATGAGATGTCGTTGGGATCGTCGAGTCAATTGTAGAGCGACGCGTGAGGAGTCGTGTCCTGAGTGGTCGGATCGAGAAGCTACTAGGAATTGGGGGGCTTCAAAGATCGACAACGAAAATGCAAGATCCAGCTTTATAAATCTCCATGAATCTGAACGGGTGGAGAAGTCGACTGAAAGGTCGTGACACTTCTGTCGATGTTTCTCAAATGTGGTCAATTTTGTCAAAATGTACGAGAAGGAATCGCTGGAGGACGAGGACAGGTGGCCGGATTTCCTTGACCTTAAGAGCAAAAATCGTAATCTCGACGCGCGGTGGGCTATGTGTAATGACACAAATACCCTCTCGGAGAGTTTAGGAATGTGTATGTCTTGTTGTTGGTGTGTGTGGCTTCCACCCGTCATGAGCGACAGCCAGGAGAGTAGCGGTACAGAAGAGCGCAACGACATGGTCCCCGATGTGGACCCCGAAGACACCGGCGCGTCGGCAGGTGGTGGACCACCCACTCGGAGCTGGCCGACGACTGCCCCAGCATCGTGGATGCTGTCTTGGACCTCCTGTAGTTTTTCTGTAGCCTATCCTTGATGCGGACGCAGCTGGCGCTAGAGCACCAACGAGTGGTGGCTCCATCCACCAGCAGCTGCAAGAGAGCTACCACGACGCCCTCGGTGCTTGCCGGGGTGCTTTGCGGTTTTTCTACAGACGCTAGAGTTTTCTCGGTGGACTAGCTCTTGAACTCGATTTGCATGTTCTGCATTGTCTGTCCACTGATCAGTGCCGGACTTGTGTATGTGACCAGTCGTAGTGTCCGGCTCGAGATTGTGCATCTCTAGGTTCAGACAGAGTAGCGTTCTGATTCGTCTGCACAGAGTTACGACCAAAACAGTGTTTTTGGGCCGGTTTAAGGACAGACCTTGCACTGCCGCGTGCGACACCCGTCGTGCACCGCGGCAGGTATTTATGCTGTGGAATTGTCAATTGTTATCTCTCTCTGCATGTGTTTATTAATGGAAGCACATTTGACACTATGTCGTGTCGTCTAGCCAAACCCTTGCTGTTTCGTGTCCGACCTGTGTTGATGCAGCGAGCTCACTGAGCGCTGATGCCCGGTCAGTGGCAAGCGTGCTAGGAAGCTTCCGAGAATCTTTTCTCTTGTATGTCTGGTGCGTAAAATTTCCCCACGCTTAACCGCAACGTCCCGGCGCACGCACAGATGTAGCCCGGTGACGGCGATAATACTCGTAAATGATATTATCGACATCACGGAGGTTGTCGTAGGGTTCCCAACTATTGTGCACGGCATCGTAGCTGTGCCCCTTGACAAGATATTCCATCATCTTGCCACGTCGTTGGTGGCCGTGGATGTCCTCGATGACATAATCTGTGTCCTCGTCCACTTGTAGAGGAGGGGGAGGCACATCCCTGCCGGGAAAGTTCTCACCAAGGTCGTGGTAGTGCTTCATTCGGCAGATGTAGAACACCGAATGAACTTACATAGTGTCTGGAAGTTTGAGTCGCACAACCACAAGGGTTTGCATGGGCTCAATCTCAAACAATCATAGTCATTGGGATTTGATTCTTGAACAGTCCGCTCCGTAGAGTTTGATGTTTGTTGAACTAAGGAGAACCTTGTCACCAGCAGCGAACACGTCGTCACTCGGATGTCAGTCGGCCGCTCTCTCTATCTCTCTCTCTCTCTCTCTCTCTCTCTCTCTCTCTCTCTCTCTCTCTCTCTCTCTCTCTCTCTCTCTCTCTCTCTCTCTCTCTCTCT
>SZWC01015069.1:14918-26962 GCA_023375785.1 Penium margaritaceum
CCACGATTGTGGACAACAAGCCTATCGGTATACGCATCATCTTTCAAGCGCACCAAACGTTAGGAATCGGCACGTATAGCCTATTCTTAAACCGCATATGCGCTGTTTCCAACTATCATAGAAGGACATGGACGAGGTGGCGTGGCCACCGTAGGACGGTAGGCGTGCTTCACGCCAAACTCTGACGGCATGGTGGGTGACCTTCTAAGCTACGACACCTTCACGCTCGGTGGCCTGTCATCCGTGTACAGCACCACCATGGGAGGGACGTGGGCATGCTGTCGCTCCCTTCTTCTGGTTACATAGCAACCCTTTGTTTTCAATTCTCTTTGGAAAGCAAGGAATTTTCTACGTTTTCTTGAATACATAGTAACCCTTTTACGATCAGTTTTGATTGCAAGAAAAAAATCGTGATTGGCCCGAGAAGCGGACGGAGCTTTTCTTTGCAAAGTTTAATGTTGGTTTCCTCCTCTAAGAAGGAGTGACGTGGCTCTCCTCCTTGGTTTCACGGAACAGGTCGTCATGTCGTACTAGTAAGTCTAGTGAACACGGCTCAAAACAAGGTCAAAATGTAAGGAAGATATGCATAATTCAACTTCTATCATAAAAAATAGTAAAGAATTCATATTTGACATATAAAATGATCACAATGTTTTTCATAACAAACGGAATCATTCAAGATTTGTCCAAAGTGGTCCATGATTATCATTGTGTGCTTGTGTTTTCCATAATAGATATTTGTAATAGCATGTTCATACGAGAAAAAAACACATTCATCACATTTGTTTAACTTATAATTCATCATTTGTAGAAAATATCTAACAAGACACAATTACTTTATCTCAATATACATGTAGGTATATGATTACTATGTAACCCTATGCACGCTCTACCCGTAATACCGGTCTCTTTTTTTTAGTTGGTTGAAACATCACCTTGATGGTGGTTAACCTCTACCCGCATCTCACGATAGAAAATTTCAGGGAATTGAACACCCTGCATTCCATATGACTTGCATCACATGGGGATAGATGCCCAAGGAACTCTGTTCTTTAGGGTATGTGGGAGTCGGGCCGCCGGTCTTGACCCACTAACGTCCACCATCGGAGGTAGTTTCAACCGACGATCATGACTGTTGATTTAAGGCGTTCCCCATCAGCTCAATGAGCTTCTTGTGGAATTACTCATCCTCCCGGTAGAAAGTGTTGGCTTTTAACCAGTTGTACCATACCGAAGGGGCGATAATCAAGTGTACGGGTTGGACCTTTATGTCTGCTTTATAAATTACTCGATGGGACGTACGGGAATGTATGCGGAGGTGGGTTGGTTTTCTACTTAATGTTGCGTTTTGGTTGTGGAGATAAAACATGTGTCAGTTGATGTGATCTTCAAATGTTTGGAGGATTTGGAGCATAACAATTGCGGAGGGACTCCTCAGGTTGGGTGTATTATCTACGCTTTCTCTACATCAGAGTTTTTAGATTTTGTGAAAGCTAGTGGCCTGGAGGAGTATCCACCATTGGTTCCTGGCCGAATGGGGATGGAAGGTGAGAGTTGTTGTTGGCGTTTGGTAAATGAACGTTGCAGACTCGGCTAGGATTGTGAGAGTTTTTTGAAGATTTCGACATTCTTGGAAGGCATGCTCGATTGTTTCCGTGTGTCGGTTGCAATATGGGCTTGTGTTTTCCAAAGGTGTACGGAGAAATTTTAGGTGTTCATGAACTTGAAGGCATCGCATGATTTTGCGTATTACTATGTCCTTCGGTTTGAGGGATGTTCATGTTGTTTTTAAGGAGTTGTTATAGGAATTTGTATAGGTCAGTCGGTGGTTCGTCCCATTCAGACCGTAAGGTTAGTGGTTTGAGAGTTTTTGTCAGTAGATGTTTTTACAACTGACCTAGTGTGGAGGTTTTGTTGGCGAGTATCCAAGAAGGGGTAATAGTGCTTTTGCTAAAACCGTGGAAGAGGCCGTCTTTGACGTGTGTATGGGTCCATTCATTGAGTTTGAAATTTTAGGTGGAGGTTTGCGGTACGGGTGTCAGCGATGGGTCCCGATTGACGATGAGCGGTTTAGTTGTGAAAGGGAAAGTGGTGTCTGTGACGTTATAAATTAGGGAGGGGGTCAAGTGGGTATCCCTTGTTGCGCACCAGTACCTGTGTTGGCTCATGACTGTTATTTTTATGTTATTTAATTGTGTAAGCCATTCCAAAGGGATACAGATTCTAACACGCTGGGATACCCTGGTGAGGGAGTGGAGGACTTTTGTAATTTTTTTGTCTTTGGGTGTTTGTAAGAAGTGAAATGCTACTTTGAGGAAGACATGTTTGAGTTGAATTTTGTTGTTGTAGAGGAACATTTCTATTTTAGCATGACCAAAAGATGTGCTTTTTAGTTTGAGAAGAAAACGATGGAAGGCAACGTCTTTTTATAGGAGTTCTGCGCTTTCCAACAGTGGAGGGAGAATTTGTGAGTTTGTTGCCTAGCAGTTTTTTTTAATCGTGTGTCACCTTGATTGGGCCCATGTGATCTAGTCTGGTTTGATGTGCAAGATGTGAAGATGTGCCAGGAAGAAGTGTCCTTGGTTTGGCGAGCTTTTGGAGTGGCATGCTATGTCCTTCCATTCGTTGGGTCTTGGGTGCAAGAATTTATATTCTTGTTGGGCGCTTTGTGCTTGAAGCAAGGTGGTCGGCCACATCATTCCTCGGCCTCCTTTGTCTATGGGTGTGATGGCTATATTTTTGTCTATCAACCTGAGTGAGCTCTCTTTGGATGGAACAAATAGAATATTTAACAAGATATTATTGAATTATACGAGGATATCGGGGGGGAGGCTGCAGTTCAAATTGGTGGAGGAATTCTGGGATAAGGTATGTCTTCATTGCTATTGTTTTTGTAGATACAATGACGTGGGTGCTAGGCCAGAAAAATGCATCAATTTGAAGTTTTGTGATGAAACCTTCCTACATTTTATGGGAGTTTGTGTCTTGGTCTACATTGGTACCAAGGAATCGTGGTTTTGTGGTGTATTGGAAGTGGCTATCTTCCCATTTTTTTTGTCTTTGTTGGCTTGAAAGAGGAGGGTTTTGTCATCGTTGGCTTTGAGTCCAATGGTAGAGAAACTCTGTTCAAGTNTAGAATATTTAACAAGATATTATTGAATTATACGAGGATATCGGGGGGGAGGCTGCAGTTCAAATTGGTGGAGGAATTCTGGGATAAGGTATGTCTTCATTGCTATTGTTTTTGTAGATACAATGACGTGGGTGCTAGGCCAGAAAAATGCATCAATTTGAAGTTTTGTGATGAAACCTTCCTACATTTTATGGGAGTTTGTGTCTTGGTCTACATTGGTACCAAGGAGTCGTGGTTTTGTGGTGTATTGGAAGTGGCTATCCTCCCATTTTTTTGTCTTTGTTGGCTTGAAAGAGGAGGGTTTTGTCAACGTTGGCTTTGAGTCCAATGGTAGCAAAACTCTGTTCAAGTAGTATGACGGCCTGATTTAGTGCTTCTGATGAAGTTAGGAAGATGGTGGTGTCATCTATGTAAGCTGCATGACAGGGACAAAGGGGCAGCGAGTCAATTGGTCGTGGAATGTGTATCTTAAGGAGTTGATTTAGGGGTTCCATTACCATGATGAAGAGGAGGAAAGCGATGGGACATCCCTGACGGACTCTTGAGAGTATCTAGATTTGGTTTATTTGTTTACTGTTAAATAGGAAATGAGTGCGGGTGTTGTGTAATGTGTGTTTTATTCATGATGTAAAGGTGGTTGAAAAACCCATTTGTTCTATGGTACGGAAGAGGTGTGGCCGGATAAGTGCATCATAGGCCTTTTTTAAGTTCACTAAGAGGAAGAGACGTTATGTTTTGGTGTGTGTAGACTAGTGTTGGAGGTCTAGGATGCAAGAGAGTGTATCTTTGATTTTCCTTCCTTGGATGAAGTCTGTTTGCTCTGGACGAATAATTCTTGGTAGTGGTTTACGTAATCTGTTGGCAAAGAGTTTTGTGAGGATTTTTTAATCCATATTAAGAAGGGAGATCAGGCGATAGGTTTTCATTAGGATGGGGTCGCTTTTCTTAAAGAGAAGGTATGTGATGGAGTCTGTGAATTCCGAGTGTTTTTTGGGGTGTTACAGTACTTCCATGAAAATGGTTAGAAGTACCGAAGCACAGGCTTTTGGTGTGTGGTTATAGAATTGTGCTGTGATATCATTTGCGCCTGGGCTCTTACAACACGGGAGGAATTTTACTATGGATATAATTCTTTCTACATTAATGGGGGTGGTGAGTGTATCATGGTATTGAGAAGGGAGTTTGGAAAAAAGAGGTAGGTGTGGGGGGTAAAGGTGGTTACTTTTTAGGGTGAGTTTGTTTTTGTAGAAAGAAGTGACGATTTGCCTCATATCTGTGATGTTTGTGCTTAGATCCCGGTTTCTTGTTGTTTGGCTTTAATGAGGCTGCTTAAAACTTGCGACACTTGCTCTAGGTTTTTGGTGTATTTGATTTATCCAAGTTGATGGTGAAAGCGTTTTGCAGTCAGGATATACTCTTAGAGGTGGTGTTCTTTGTACTGTAGAAGGCAACACAGGTGTGTGTTGTGGGATTCTATGCAGAGACGTTGAAGTTTTGCAAATACCGAGTGAATATGAGTGAGGGTTTTTTGCATCCCACGTGCTTTCTTGATGCTGTAGGATTTAATTTATTTCTGAATCCACCTTCCATGTTGGGGCAAAGGACGGGTAGGAGGTTTGGAGCGGAGTTGTCTTACGAAAGGTCGGGTGAGGAGTGAAGCATTGAATTTCCATAGCTTGCGGGGTTGAGTCTCTTGTATGTTGTAAGGTGACCTCATGGGTTGCTATCTGATCTGAAAGGCTTTTTGGTATTGCAAGGTGTGTGGTGTGAGAAAGGGTTGGGCCCATTGTGGTGGAGTGGTAGATCCTGTCTAGCCTGGTCACGGTACAATGACTGGGTGACAAGTATGTAGATTCCAGTTTGTTGGGGTGGATCGTGCGGTAGGAGTTGACAAGGTTGTGGTCCGTGAGGAGCTTTGAGAGGAGAAACTAATCTTTGGTTTTTCGTGAATTTCTATCCATTGGTACGAAAGTGGTGTTGAAATTACCAAGGAGAAGAGTAGTCGGGTATTGGGATAGGAAAATGTCAAGTTCTACCGTAAAGAGTTTTCGCGTGCCTAGGGTTGGGAGGTTGTAGATTATTGTTACAACTAGCGTTGTTTGGTGATGTTTGAAGGAGCATTGACCTATTCTATGTGTACCTCGTGAGGAGTTTTCACTGGGAAGAGCTTATAGTCATCGTATATGAGAAAGATGCCTCCGGTGTGGGTAGATTCAGAAGGGAAAGCTATGATTTTCCTCTGTAGTTGGGTTTCTAGTTGTGGGATGGGTTTGGCAGATGTTAGGTAAAACTCAGTGATGTAGTAAAGGGTAGGTTCATGGGTACGTAGAAAGTTTGCTAGGTAAGGGGTCTTCTCTCGTCTTGCAAGATAGTTCATGTTGAGGGTGGAGATGTTTATCGAGTGAGGTTTGGGGGTGGGTGGTTTATTATGTGGGAAGGTGTCTGTGCAAGTCCGTCTGCGTTTTTTGACTTGTTTACTATGCTGTGATGTAGACTGGAGTGCTGGGATACTTGGAGCTTAGGTGGATCGTTGTTCTTTAATGCTGCGTGATCGTTTTCTCTGGGAAGGAAATTTGGGTTGACGGATTGATTTTCTCTTTACTCGGGTAGTTTTGGGGTTGGAGGTGGGAGTATTACCAGTAGGGTGGTAGGAGGGTGGCTGGAACTGAGAAGAGGGTGTGGGTTGGAGTGGGGACATGAGTAGGGGTGCTTCAGCTGGGGGTAGGGAATGATGTCGTGTAGGTGCTGCAGATTGGGAGGGTGTATGGCATGATGGTGATTTTGAAGGTTCTCAAGGAGAGTGTTGCTCAATTGAGGAGAGGGTGTGGGTTGGAGCGGGGGCATGAGGATTGTGTAAAGGAGGGTAGGGATGGGTTCGAAGGTGTATTTCTATTTTCGTGTAGACTTGGTGAACAGGGTGGTCCAAAGGATTTGGCACAAATAATTCAGCGGGAGCTTAAAGACTTTTTTATCACGCTTTGGCTGGCGTTTGATGAGTCGTTTTGTGCAAGGATGTTTAGGGGGAGGGACACTGACCACGTGGGTGAGGGTTTTCAGTATAGTTGCTAGGTAACTTCTTAGGACAAGTGTGTGTGACATGGTGCAAGAAGACACCATAACACGAGGCACGCCATGGACACGGTAAAATCGCTTGTCTTATAGTTGAGTTAATAAGAGATAGATAGAGTGAGGGGGAGCGGGAGAGTTCAAACTGGTTAGCACGCACCCACATCAAGCATCACGCTTGGGTGAGCCATGTCGCCACCTGGGAGTCGAGTCCGACCACTTGGTATTAAACCGAGGGCAGCTAATCACCGATGTTGGCCAAAACCGGCACGGTGGCCCCCTACGGATCAGCACACGGGAGATATGCAACTCCCCCAATGCACTCATAATCAACCAATCATAATGCATGGCACGACAGCTAGAATGTACCAACACCCTAGGATGTACTGCAACAAAGATAGACAGTCATGCAATGGCCATGCATGCGCCGGAGGACACTCCTGGGTCGATCAGTCGCATCATGATGTCAGAGGCACCAATCATGGTGGGCTTTCACGATGCCTCCCTAGGTGAACACATTGTCAATTCATATGTACATGTGTGTGCATGGGAGAAAACAAGAGGGCATAGAAGTGTGAGTGGCCAACGAACTTCAATGTTCCCCCATGACCCGCAGATAAACAACCCCACACACATGGAGATGACATCAGGGTATGATGAAGAGAACACCAGAGATACAACATGCAACTCAACCTGGGTCATGGGGACAGATAAGGCCAACTGCATGAACAGCACTTTTGAACACATTTTGACTGAGGGCCTAAGTGAAAAATTCAGATCTTGGAGAACGAGTGTCCACCCAAGCAACTTGGACAGTGCCAAAAGCAATGAACTAGTTAGCAAAGTGATGCTCAACATTGATATGCTTGGTACGAAAATGTTGCATGCCACCGTTTTCTGTAATGGCCTTTGTGCTTTGATTGTCACAGCACAAGGTGATGTAATGGATGGGAACACGCAAATAGTATTGCAGATGACATACCCAGACAGCTTCACAAGCACCTACACCAAGAGCAACATACTCAGCCTCGGCTGTGGTGCGGGCAACACACCTTTACTTCCCACTTTTCCAGGAAACAGTGGTTCCACCAATTATGAAGATGTACTATATTCTGCATCAGAGTCATGTGGTAAGCCATCAACTACAATGGAGGGTTGTGTACAAAAGAACAGACCGACACGAGGTGAGGAGAGTGCATACCGCAATACTCACAATGCAGCCTTGCGATGCCGCTCACAGGGATACTGAGAGAATTGAGACAGGAAATTCACGACAAAGGAAACATCAACACACGTAGTGTTAGCAAGGTGCATCAGAGAACCTATAACCCAGAAATAGCTCGTCACGTCAATGGTCTCCCCCAGTTTGGATAGGTCCAAGGACTTCAGCGGTGACCAACCCGAGGGGGTCATGGGCGTGGAAGCTGTGGGGAAAGCAGCAAGGAGCCAAGCAAATTGCTCCTCCAAGTTGCAAATATATACAGCTTGGTGAATGTGTAGAGTGCAATGTGTGCGATCTCGCTCAAGTTCCATGCCCAGAAAGATACGCGCCGGACCAAGGTCCTTCATTTTGCATGCTTCATAAAGCAAGGACTTTGCAGCTGGGCGTGACGCAACGTCAGGGGATGCAATGAGGAGATCATCAACATAGACCAGGATAGAAACAAGTGATTTAGTGGGAGCACTGAGAAATAGAGCAGGGCCTACGGGACTCTTTTGGAAGCCTCTCTTTTTGAAGGTCGTTGTGATCTCCTGGTTGCAACAGCGTGAGGACTTCTTGAGGTCGTAGAGGGCCTTGCGTAGGTGCCACACACAATTAGTCCCATCAGAGAACCCGGGCGGCTATACCATGTAGATTTCTTCATCCAATGTGGCATATAAGAATGCGTTGTTGACGTCCATGTGCTCTAGTTCCCAATGACGATGAGCAACAAGGCTAAGAAATTCCCTGGCATTTGTGTAGCGACCAACTAGGACGAACATCTTGTCAAAGTGAACTCCAGGAGTTGGAGAGAATCCCTTTACAGTGAGACGCGCCTTGTACCATTCAACATTGTTGTCAGGGTTCATATTGTGATGGTACACCCACTTGGCTACGATAATTTTGCGGTGAGGTAGAAGATCCACGAGCTCATACACACCATACTTAGAGAGTGCGTCAAGCTCGGCCTTCATGTCTTGTTCCCACAAAGGAGAGTCACTGGTCGTGCGAGCCGCCTAAACAGTCCAAGGTTCAGGCGGAAGGGGTGAGAGACCAGCGGTAGTANACCCACTTGGCTACAACAATTTTGCGGTGAGGTAGAAGATCCACGAGCTCATACACACCATACTTAGAGAGTGCGTCAAGCTCGGCCTTCATGTCTTGTTCCCACAAAGGAGAGTCACTGGTCGTGCGAGCCGCCTAAACAGTCCAAGGTTCAGGCGGAAGGGGTGAGAGACCAGCGGTAGTAGAGCATGAGGCAAGACAAAGGAAGAGGTGAGAGGAACTCTTGTTCAATAAGGGAGTAGCCAAGGGTATTGCTGGGATGCACAACAAAGACAACGGTAGACAAGGCAGAGGTTGTAAGCCCAAGAGAACAGAGGCCAGGGTCACTAGAAACAACAGGGTGAGAGGGAAAAGGAAGTGCCCTAAGATGCCTGCCAAGCGTGTAGGGTGAGACAGGTTGAATAGACTGAACATGCAAGGACAGCAGAGGTGATGACATTGGGGAGTGCGAGTGCAAACACGCAGGAAGAGATGGAGAGACAGGGGCGGCAGCGTGCTTAGAGAGGCCAGGAGGCGCAGGGAGAGTAGGAGAATCCAAGCCACTGGATAAGTGAAAGGATTTAGGGATCCTGAGGACAAAGACTCAGGGGAGGAAGGAGAAGCCAAAGGGGGTGTGGATTCCAACGGCATCGAGTTGGATGAGAATGTAGGGACAGAGGAGTGAGAGGGCTGCAAGGGAGCTGAGGACACAGGGGGTACCGAGG
This sequence comes from Penium margaritaceum, assembly GCA_023375785.1. NCBI lineage: Eukaryota > Viridiplantae > Streptophyta > Zygnematophyceae > Desmidiales > Peniaceae > Penium > Penium margaritaceum. Next base: position 24,088 of record SZWC01015069.1, read on the forward strand.
GACGCACGGAGGGAAGACCAGATGTCCCAAAGGGAAAAGTGCCATCCCCATCCTGAGAAGACGGAGAGATGGACCCGGTAAATCAAGGAGCGTCACGCTCAAACAAGTATTTGAAGAAGAGCGCATCATGGGACTCAATGACACGATTGCGGGAGGGATCCTAGAACCACCAAGCCTTGGATAATGGTAAGACACCAAGGAATAGACACAAGCGACCAGAGGGAGACAACTTACCATCCTGTTGGTCGGCCAGGAGCCACACGGAAGCAAGACACCCCCATACTCGAGCAAGCGAAGGTCAGCCCGTTGATCTGTCCAGCGTTCAAATGGGGTGACAGTGTGAGGGAGAGGAAAATGGGGAACTTGGCTCCTGACCTACGTCATGTAGGACATGGTTTCAAAGGCAAACAACAAAGACTGACCAGAGACGGAGAGAAGGGTACGCACTCCATCAGCAAGCGTGCAATTCCAATGCTCAGACATGCTGTTTTGCTATGGAGTGTAGGGAGTAGATGACTCAACACAGACACCACGTGCCTTAAGGAAGCAGGAGGTAGGACCAAAAAACTCACCACCTTTGTCATTGCAAAACACACCCAAGGGACAAAGACAGGCATACTCGACTTGAGGAAGCCAAGTCTTAATTACATCTGTGACATCACTCTTGTGGCGGAGAGCAAAGACCCAACTGTATGGAGGGAAGTCAATTGTCAAGCAAAGGACATAGCGGTCGAGACCACCAAGGAAGTCGTGGGGCAAAGGACCCATGACATCAGCATGGACGAGGTCAAGAGGGTGAGAGGACGTGGACTCGGCCGTGGAGAACGGAGAACGATGCATTCTACCACTGGCACAGTCAAGAAAGGTCAAGGAACAGGGAGGTGCAAAGGTGGCTGGATCAAGACCGGCAGCATGCCAAAGGCGAAGGAATCACTGGATGGCAGCAGTGTGAATGTGACATAGTCGGTGATGCAAGAGATCGGCATAGGGAGGAGTCAAAAAGGGTGCAACGTGGATAAAGGCAGAGAAAGCGGAGGATGAGGGCTAGGAGAGAGGAACACAAAATAGGCCGTCACAGCACACTCCATGAAGAACATCGCAGCCGGACGAGTGCAAAGAGATAGAGACGAGGCTGTGACTGGACGAGAAGTCAATATCCTGGTTGTCAAAAGTGTTCACATAGAGCAGACTGACTTCAAGATCAGGAACGTACAGCACGTTAGGAAGGGAGGAAGTGCCGCCAAGGCCGAAAAAACGAATGACACCAACACCGTGAACAGGGAGAAGTTGGCCGAAGCCAGTGCGCACGGACCAAACAAAGCCGACAGGCCCGAGTGAGAGAAAGGAAGAGCGATAGGAGGTCATGTGACGGGTGGCTCCGGAGTCAATGATCTAGAGGCCAGAGGCTGCACGGTAGTTGGAAGCAGAAGATAGACAATGACGATACCACCAAGACGGGGGGAGGTGTCACCAAGACGAGCAGGGAAAGTGTAATACTGCCATACTTCAATCCAATCACAATCATCAGGCAAGGCCCCTAAACACCCCCAGATGCTATACCACGTAAGGTGGCGTCAGAATCACAGAAAGGCACACTCCACCGGCCACTCACACTCTCACCTCCCTGAGAGCTAAGGTGAAGGAGCTTTACTAGACGACGCTCAAGAATACGCTCCTTGTCATGGGATCAGAGGAGCGGTCAAAGGAGCGATAGGAGGAGCGAGCGGTCAAAGACGTGACCATCGTCACGCATCTAGGAGGATGTGGCGTAGTGGGAAGATGGAGGACCATAGCACGGAGGGGTGTATGGGAGAAGAATCCAACCCCGAGGACTGGTAGGTGATGGTGATGGTTTAAGGGGAGAAGAGGTGGTGGTGAGGCCGGAGGCAGAGGAAGAGGATGAGGAAGATGAGACTGTCATTGCTGCCACGGCTGAGGATGAAGTCACACTTGTGCACGCCCAATGGACGAGCATAGAGGCTGCACCTATCGCTGCACCCACGAAAGGCGGCTCCGTTCTCTCCTGCATTGCCATTTCTTGTTTTGCTGTTGCAGCCAGGCGAGGTCCTCGGGCAGGGAGGTTGTCTTTACCAGTTCGGTGGCACTTTCTAGTTGTGGTTCCCGTGCCGCTTAGATGCGTCCTGCCGATTGTGTTGCTACTTCTTCCTGCTGCCGTGGTGTTGTGGCTGCCCTTGTCTCCTGCTCATGCGATCTGATCCCCTCCTGCGCTGGGACAGCTACCCCAATACCCATTGCTGCAAGCCGGGTCCCTCCGTCCAAAGACTCAATTGGAACGGCTGCCATTGCCTCAGCGGTCACGGGTTGGGAGGACGTGGTTGCTGGTGCGAGGGAAGTGGTCAACAGTGGTGGAGTAGGGCGTTCCGGGTGGAGGGGAAAAGGTGGCGCATCTGATATGTTGGCTGCAACCTCCTCGGCGTTGTCATCGGTGATTCGGGGCGGGTGTCGCCCAGCCGCGATGGCCTGCCACCGGACCGGCAGCTTCTCTAGCCTTTCACGTCGTACCATGATATTGGAGGTGTGGCGACCCTCGAGCCACGCGTATACCCCATCCACTGCCCAGACATGATAACACTGGTCAAGCAACGTGGCTTCATTAGCATGCTGCTTGTGAACCTCTTCCCTCTTGGGATGCACACCGTCACCGACTTGGAAGTCCTCAATCATGAGGCCAGCATTAGCGCGGTCCACACCTCGCTGCACCGCGACCGACCCGCGTGTCTAAGCCTCCTCCAGGCATCAGCGAAGCCAATCACAAGGCTGCTTCATGAATTCCACTTCATCCACCACCGTGGCGCCTTCCTCTCATGGCGGTACGGACGCGTTGGGCATGAGGGGTATGGTGGTCCTGGTCCAG
>SZWC01015070.1:43315-61956 GCA_023375785.1 Penium margaritaceum
AACTTGCGGCAAGCAGTCAAGGATGCAGAAGGGTGGCTTTTCACTTGGTTCCTTGCCGATCGCAGAAGCAGAAAAGATGAGATTGACTGCACACCTTGCTCAGAACAAAAAAACAGGCTGCCTGCGGCTGAATGGAAAGTGCTGTGATTCGCGAGGACTGCCCATGGATCCTAAGTCACTAAGAATTCTGTGTAGATTCAATAATGCAGTGTGGAGAGCCTTTCTCTGGATCCTGAGTCACTAAGAATTCTGTGTAGATTCAATATTGCAGTGTGGAGAGCCTTTTTCTGGATCCTGGGGGTGAAGAGGTCGGTTAGGAGAAGTGGCCAGTGGGAGAAGACGCAGATGGTTAAAGTCGCAGATGGTTGAAGTCGCAGATGGTTGAAGTCACAGATTGTTCAAGTCGCAGATGGTTGAAGTCGCAGATGGTTGAAGTCACAGATGGTTGAAGTCACAGATGGTTGAAGTCGCAGATGGTTGAAGTCGCAGATGGTTGAAGTTGCAGATGGTTGAAGTTGCATATGGTTGTTGTTGCAGATGGTTGAAGTTGTAGATGGTTGAAGTCACAGATGGTTGAAGTCGCAGATGGTTGAAGTCGCAGATGGTTGGTCACAGATGGTTGAATTCGCAGATGGTTGAAGTCACAGATGGTTGAAGTCGCAGATGGTTGAAGTCGCAGATGGTTGGTCACAGATGGTTGAATTCGCAGATGGTTGAAGTCACAGATGGTTGAAGTAGCAGATGGTTGAAGTCATAGATGGTTGAAGTTGCAGATGGTTGAAGTTGCAGATGGTTGCAGTTGTAGATGGTTGAAGTTGAAGATGGTTGAAGTCACCGATGGTTGAAGTTGTTGATGGTTGAAGTCACAGATAGTTGAAGTTGCAGATGGTTGAAGTTGCAGATGGTTGCAGTTGCAGATGGTTGAATTTGCAGATGGTTGAAGTCACAGATGGTTGAATTCGCAGATGGTTGAAGTCGCAGATGGTTGAAGTCACAGATGGTTGAATTTGCAGATGGTTGAAGTCACAGATGGTTGAAGTTGCAGATGGTTGAAGTTGCAGATGGTTGAAGTCACAGATGGTTGAAGTTGCAGATGGTTGAAGCTGTAGATGGGATAATTCGCAGATGGTTGAAGTCACAGATGGCTGAATTTGCGGATGGTTGAAGTCACAGATAGTTGAAATCACAGATGGTTGAAGTTGTAGATGGTTGAAGTTGCAGATGGTCGAAGTCACAGACGGTTAAATTTGCAGATAGTTGAAGTCACAGATGATTAAAGTTGCAGATGGGTGAAGTTGCAGAAGGGAGAAGTCGCAGATGGTTGAAGTCGCAGAAGGGAGAAGTTGCAGATGGTTGAAGTCATAGATGGGAGAAGTTGCAGATGGTTAAAGTTGCAGGTGGAAGAAGTTGCAGATGGGAGGAGTCACAGATGGGGTCTAAGATGGGTTGCAATAACAAAATCAACAAAAAAAACCGTTTCTGAAAAGATGGAAAGAAAGAACCAAAAAGAAAGGCACTCACCGGAACAAAAAGGCAGCCTCTACGCTCAGCTCCTTGTCCATGGCTTCAATTTCAGGCAAGCTGTCCGCCACACCCATTGTGGCAGACGCGGCAATAGTTGGGTCAGCTGTCCACGGCTTCAGCAGCAGCATCGAATATGCTGCTAAGTAGTTTCGGCGTAACTCACAGCTGTGCTTTATGGACTGCTCTTGCTACTGCTATGGACTGGGAGGTGCGCCAAATGGATGTGACGTGTGCTTTTCTGAATGGTGACCTCGAAGAGGATGTGTACATGGAGCAGCCGGAGGGGTATGTGGTGGAGGGAAAGGAGGATTTGGTGTGCAAGATGGTGAAGGCCCTCTACGACCTGAAGCAAGCCCCGCGAGCATGGTACCACAAGATGGATGAGAAACTGGCTGGCCTTGGCTTTGTGCGCAGTGAAGCTGACCATGCAGTCTATGGACGCATGCAAGAGGCAAGCCAGGTCATCATCTTTCTCTATGTTGATGATCTCCTCATTGCATCTGACTCCAGGTCTTTTTTGGACGATGTGAAACAGTCCCTTGCTGCCAGGTTCGACATGAAGGACATGGGAGAGCTCAGTTACTACCTTGGCCTTCAGGTCAAGCGCGACCGGAAGCAGCAGACTTTGGAGCTGTCGCAGAGCACGTACGTGAGCGACATCGTATTGCGCTTCAACATGGCAGGAGCGCAAAGCACTGACACCACTAGAAGTGGGAGCGAAGCTGAGCATGACACAGATTCCCCGCGGCATGCAAGAGAGCAGCCGCATGGAAGCAATGCCGTACCAAGTGGGAGTTGAGAGCCTCATGTACGCAGCAGATGGCACGTGCCTCGACATCAGCCAAGCAGTGGGAGTGCTCAGCAAGTTTTCTGCGAATCCAGGCATGCCGCATTGGGAGGCGGTTAAGCGCCTGCTGCACTACCTCAACAGTAGCAGCAGCCTTTGCCCCACCTTCAACGGCAACAACAGCCCCATCCTCATTGGCTACAGCGACGCAGATTGGGGAGGAGACCTGGACACAAGGAGGTCGACCAGTGGGCTTGTCTTTGTGCTCGGGGGAGGTGCAATCAGTTGGAGGAGCAAGAAGCAAGAGTGTGTCGCCCTCTCCTCCACCAAAGCTGAGTACATGGCCTTGAGTGAAGCAGCAAAGGAAGCTGCATGGCTGTGTGAGCTGCTGGCAAGCCTTGGACAGCAGCAGACCACAGCGACTACAATCTACTGTGACAACATGAGCGCCATTTCTCTGACCAAGAACGCAGGGTTTCACGTCCGCACCAAGCACATTGACTTGCGATATCACTTCATCCGCGAACTTGTGGCGCAGCAGGTGGTGCAGATCAAGTTCTTCCCTTCAAGCATGATGCTGGAAGACTTCCTGACCAAGCCGCTGGCAGCACACCGCTTTCAGCAGCAGAAGGGACAGTGTGGACTTGTGTGATTTTTGTTTTCGCAAAGTGGGAGAATGTTGGATATGGGGCGCCAAAAAAAAAAGTGACCAAAGTGGGTTGCTTGATAAAAATAATCAGGTCACAAAATCAAATAGAGGATGTGTTGCTGGTTCTGTAGCACTTTACAGAACTTGATTCGGAGTCCGTTTGACGGAGATATGGATTTTCAAGGTTTGGTGGCAATGGGTCCGGTTCGAGTGACGGCTCCTGCACTACCAGCACCAATGACGGCCACAATTATTGGCCAGGGAGGTTTGGAGCAGCCTTCAAGGTAGAAAGGCGGCAGGAGGACCTTCAGGGAGCTTCAAGGAAGGTCCCCACCAAGATTATTGGTTGTGCACATGGCAGGGATGGTAATTCTCTTGTGTGAGAGTCTGACTGCCGCTCATCCCGCTAGACTAGGAGTATGCTAGGAGGTGAAATTTGACAGAGTGCTTTTTCCAGCTCCATGTGCCAAATGAGGTGTACTTAGGCTTGTTAGAAAGCTGTGCTAATGCACTTTCTCACTCAAGAGTTGATTTAGACATTCGCATTCTTTGCAAACCTACATTTTCTTTCGCAATTTCTGTCTGTACAACCTGCAACTCCCTCTCACAAACAGTTGGTCCTGCCTAGGCGGCTCTTTGTGAGCCTGATCACCTCCCTGAGGGCTGCTCCAGTTTCCATTAATGTTTTTTATATGGATTTTTCTCTATTATGATTTGAGCTGTACTTTTCTATTTGTACAGCTTACTGTGACCACTCGGCTGTGTCCATGCTCGTGCAGGTCCATCCGGCTTAGGAGTGTTGTTCTTCTATGCCCCATGGCCACTGCTATGGCTTGACGGACAGGTTGGGCATGCACTGCTCCCTTGGAGTAAGTCCCCCAGACCTTGTTTGTGGTGCAAGTCCAAGCAAGACACCAGAAGTGTAGCGCAATGGATAGCATGTTGGACTTAGGGAGAACAGGTCCTGCGATCGAGCCTTGATGTGCGCAGGAGGTTTTTTGACCTTCTAGCACAGGGGAAGTTTCTTAGACATTTCTCCATGCATGAGGAGAGTGCGCCACTTGGCGGTCAGTGGATGCGCCAATTGGCGGACTGGTGAGGTGGTGTGGAGTGACCACCCCAAAAGTGTCACTACCNTGCTCCTCACAGAGTTGTCCAACTAAGGAACAGTATAAAGAAGACACTGGTTGGTCTAAGCCCCAGGAGTTAGTCTTTGACTAGCACCTCGCGCGAAAGTGACCAAGTGTTAAGTGGACACAGTTGCTAGCAAGTGATTGCCTAGGAACTGCTCAGTGTGGAACCGTGATCCTGAGGGTGATATCTTCTCCTAGCTGAAATGCTAGGAGCGGACGGCAGGTGCTATTGTGTCGGCCCTGTTTTCTAGTCCGTTTGCCTCAGGCCGGTTGACAAAGGGTTATGGGCCCACACTGACCAGTTGTAAGGCACGCTTCGCTCAACTCTGGTACGCTCTCTCCAAGTGCACACATCAGCTCCATCAGCTCCATCAGTTTCATCAGCTCCAACGACTTGGTCTGCACTTAGCACACAGGGACTAAGGAAAAGCTCTGCCCTTGGAGGCACGACCCTTGTGTCCCAACCAGGACAAGCTCTGCCCTTGGTGGCAAGACCCTGGGTGTGTTGGTGTAGATGTATTCTCTGTCTGCAGGTGAACATCGGCTAGAGGGGTAAGCAACGGATCTGCATCCTAAAACCGGTAGCAGACATCAGCTAACATCAGCCTACATCAGCCTCAACGCAGCAGAGATGTGGGAAGTAGACAAGGGCAACAAAAATGGTTGACCCATCGGGAGGAGTGGGGGCTGCCGTAGGGCAATCCTCAAACTCAACAGTGGCTACCACAGGGCAGACCACTGGAGCAAATGTGAGTGCTACGTCACTGCCGCAAGGTCTTGGACCCCTGGGAGGAATCCCCATTTTGAGGGGATTGACTTCCCCCTTTGGAGATGGCAGTTCGAGCTCGCGATGAAAGTGCGCGGCTTCATCAAGCTACTGAAGGGAGAGGAGCAGGTTCCCGCGGAAGGCACATCTGAGCATGAGGCATGGATGGATTGAAATGATATTGTCATGTCATTCCTCAGCAACGCGATAGCCAAGAAGTATGTTCCCATCATTGGCAGGTACACGCTGGCTTCCGAAGCTTACGACAAGCTCAAGCGCGTGCACCAATCCACCTCCCTTGCAAACAGACTATTCATCCTACAACGGCTGATCAGCATGCGAGTGAATGAGGGCAAATCAATCCCCGATTTCCTACAGGAGTTTGAAGGACTCCTTGGCGAGGCTCGCCAGATGAACTCGGACCTTGATGAGAACATGCAAGCCATGATCCTCCTCATGGCGCTACCGGAGAGCTGGAGCCCAATGATCACCGTCATGGGCGGCTGGAAGGAGGACGACCTGACGTACACGGCAGTATCTGAGTACGTGCGAAACGAGGTCATGCGGAAGTGAGGCTAACTTCTCAGCCTATGCTGTACGCTACGGTGGCCGCGGGAGCAAAGGGTCAGCCTCTGGTCAGAAAGGCGGCAGTGGAAGCGGTGGTGGCGGAGGCAACAATGGCGGCAAGGCTCCCAAGCGACAGGGTAACTGCCGCAACTGCGGTAAACCTGGGCACTGGGCAAGAGAGTGCAGATCGCCAAAGAAGGAAGACGGCGGAAGCGGTGGGAACAAAGGCAACAAAAAGGGTGGCAAAGAAGCCACCAACATGATGGCACAGAGCACGCCTCCAGCAAAAGGAGCGGCGCTGCTCAGGCCAGGAGCTTTTGGGCTCGACTCCGGCACCGATCATCACTCCAGCAACGACCAGGCTGGATTTGTCTCCATCGGCCCCACCGATCGGCGGTTCAGATGTGCAAACGGCAGTGTCGTCAATGCAAAGGGCGTGGGAGACAAGTTGGTGAGCATCAACCNGCAACAATGGCGGCAAGGCTCCCAAGCGACAGGGTAACTGCCGCAACTGCGGTAAACCTGGGCACTGGGCAAGAGAGTGCAGATCGCCAAAGAAGGAAGACGGCGGAAGCGGTGGGAACAAAGGCAACAAAAAGGGTGGCAAAGAAGCCACCAACATGATGGCACAGAGCACGCCTCCAACAAAAGGAGCGGCGCTGCTCAGGCCAGGAGCTTTTGGGCTCGACTCCGGCACCGATCATCACTCCAACAACGACCAGGCTGGATTTGTCTCCATCGGCCCCACCGATCGGCGGTTCAGATGTGCAAACGGCAGTGTTGTCAATGCAAAGGGCGTGGGAGACAAGTTGGTGAGCATCAACCTTAATGGTGCAGAGAAGGATCTACGGCTACGTGACGTGGTCTACATGTCCTCCTTTGCGGCAAACCTTCTGTCCGTGTCAAAGATAACGGACAACGACATAACAGTGGTGTTCACACAGAAGAAGGCGGTCATCGCCAGGAACGAGGACATCAAGGTCCTCTATGCCAACAAAGATCTCGTGGCACAGGTTCCACGGGTTGACGGACTCTACGTATTACAGACAATGGCAGCAAAGACCTCGGAAGACGAGGGTCATGCGGGTGCAGCGGAGGCAGTGGTCTCGGCACCAACACAGGAGAGCACACCAACGAGAACTGAAAAAGCAACCTCTATCGCAAAGGATGAAGACGCTGATCTGTGGCACAGACGCTTTGGGCATGTTGCAAACAGCACGCTCCAAGTCATTGAGCAACAACAGCTGGTCTATGGCATGGATGGTTGCAAGAAGGATGCGGTTGGGTGTGGCAACCTGTGTGAACCTTGCCTCCAAGGCAAGACCAAACGAACGCGCTTTGAGCGCAATGGTCGCCGCGCAGAATCAGCCCTTGACCTGATTCACACCGACGTGTGTGGACCCTTTCGCATGGCGTCAAACGGTGGTGGCAAGTATTTACTGGCCTTCATAGATGACCACAGCCGCAAGGTGTGGATCTTCTTCCTCAAAACAAAGGGAGAGGTCAGAGAAAAGTTGCAGGAGTTTGTCGCCATGGTGGAGCGGCAGACCGGAAAGAAAGTCAAAGGGATGCAGAGCGACAACGCCGGAGAGTACGAGGCATGCAAGGGCTGGTTGCGGCAACATGGGATCAACCACCAGCCCACAACGCCTTACACGCCACAGAGCAATGGTGTTGCCAAACGGATGAATCAGACCATCCTCGGCATGGTGCGTAGCATGCTCTTTGATGCAAGGCTTCTACCGCGGTTTTGGGCGGAAGCGGCAAGAACGGCATGCTATCTTGTCAACTTGACTCCTGCGGCTGCTCTGGGCAGGCGCAGAAAGAAGAAGGGCAAGCAACAGATGACGCCACAAGAAGTTTTGTCAGAGAAGAAGCCGGACGCATCACACCTGAAAGTGTTCGGCTGCACCGCATGGGCAAAGGTCCAGGCGGGTGAGGGTGCCGGAAAGCTGGATTCAAGAGCACGAAAGTGCGTTATGGTGGGCTATGAGACGGCCCACAAGACATATCGCTTGTGGGACCTGGCAGGAAGAAGACTCATCACCAGCCGGGATGTAACCTTTGACGAGAGGAAACCAGGCAAGGAAGAGATGCTTGATCCCACGGAAACTCCAAAACAGGGAGAGTGGTTGGTGCTGCTAGAGTCAGGAGATCAAGCTCCTGAAAACTGGCAAGTGGTGCCAGTGCGGCAGGCTGTGAAGAAGAGTGGTGTGCCAGGGGGAGCGGCTGCGTAGGCTGATGCAGCGGCGAGCTCCGACACAGAGTCGGAGACGTCCGAGGCCTCTGAGACCAGCTCGGAGGCCAGTGGCTCTTCAAAAGAGGAAAGTTTAACTCCAGGGCAGCCGACACCAAAGGAGCAATAGCATGGCAAACATCCACCAGCAATGCAAAGTCGCAGCACACGACAAAGAAAACAAACTCCAAAGTACGACGCTGACACTGGAAGCTGGACTGGACTAAGCTGGTCCTGTTTGGCTCAGAGAGAGCCGCTCACTGTGGCTGAGGCGCTCGCAAGGCCCGATGCGGCCAAGTGGAAGGAGGCGGTGGACATCGAGCTCGCGTCCATCGAAGAAAATGGCACATGGGTGCTGGTGGACAGACCCGCTAACGCTCACGTGGTGGGCTCAAAGTGGGTGCTCAGGTTGAAGCGGAAGCAAGATGATAGCATCGACAAGTACAAGGCAAGGGTCGTGGCGAAAGGGTTCTCACAGCGCGCAGGGTCCGAGTACGATGAGACCTTCGCACCGGTCGTCACGTTTGCCTCCATCGGGTCCCTGCTTGCTGTCGCTGCCGCCAAAGACCTTGAGATCCACCAGATGGATGTGAAGACAGCCTTCCTTTATGGGAAGCTCGACAAGGAGGTGCTAATGGAGGTACCGGAAGGTGTCAAAGCACCCGAGGGTAAGGTGTGCAAGCTGGTGAAGGCGTTGTACGGGCTGAAACAGGCCCCACGGATCTGGTACAAGGAGATGGACAGCTTCATGGCTGAGATCTCCTTCGCACATTGCAANGTGCGGGAGGACGAACGTGGCTTGCTACTTGTGGCGTTGTACGTGGATGATCTTATCATGTGTTCTTCCTCGCAGGAGGCCCTCACAGACCTCAAGAAAAATCTGGCTGGCAGATTTAAGATGAAGGACATGGGACCTCTCGAGTACTACCTCGGAGTTGCTGTTTACCGCAACCGCAAAGCAGGCACCATCGAGCTCAACCAGACCAAGTACATCATGGACATCTTGAAGCGCTACAACATGGAGGACTGCAAGCCCGTCAGCACCCTCATGCCCTCCGACTGCAAGCTCTCCTCCTCCATGTCACCAAGCAACGAGGCGGACCGGCGGGAGATGCAAAACATTCCATACCAGTCCGCCGTTGGAAGCCTCATGTATGCAATGGTGGGAACACGACCTCACATTGCTTATGCAGTGGATCAGGTGAGCAGGTTTGTGGCCAACCCTGGGCCAGAACATTGGCAAGTCGTGAAGCGGATTTTTCGCTACCTCAAAAAGACTTGGCACGTCGGACTTCGTTTTGGAGGTCTAGAAGGATCAGACTAGCTGCGACTGACATGCTACACTGACGCGGACTGGGGAGGACGGATTGATGACAGGAAGTCCACCTCAGGGTTTGTCTGTCTTCTCAATGGTGGTGCGGTCTCGTGGGCAAGCAGGAAGCAGGACTGCGTCTCGATTTCTACTGCTGAGGCGGAGTACGTTGCACTCTCCGAAGTGTGCAAGGAAACACAGTGGCTTCGCAGTTTGCTTGATGAGATCAAGGCACCACAAGAGGAAGCAACCGTCATCCGCATCAACAACCAAAGTGACATGGCTATGGCAGAGGACGAAATGATCTCCCGGCGTACAAAGCACATCGATATTCGGTACCACTACTCACGTGACCTTATCCCCAAGGGTGTCGTGGAACTGGAGCACGTCGCAACCAAGAAAATGCTTGCCGACTTCTTGACAAAGCCGCTAGACAACGACTTGCATGTTGCAGGTGCTCGAGGAGTCGGCATGGTGGATGCAAGAGATGAGAACTAAAGACAAAGAAAACATACATGCACATACACAACCTAGAGCTACAGGTTCATGCCGAAGAAAAACTACCACAGCAGGTGGCCTAAGGTGCAAGGGAGAGATTGTTGTTCTTCTATGCCCCATGGCCACTGCTATGGCTTGACGGACAGGTTGGGCATGCACTGCTCCCTTGGAGTAAGTCCCCCAGACCTTGTTCGTGGTGCAAGTCCAAGCAAGACACCAGAAGTGTAGCGCAATGGATAGCATGTTGGACTTAGGGACAACAGGTCCTGCGATCGAGCCTAGATGTGCGCAGGAGGTTTTTTGACCTTCTAGCACAGGGGAAGTTTCTTAGACATTTCTCCATGCATGATGAGAGTGCGCCACTTGGTGGTCAGTGGATGCGCCAATTGGCGGACTGGTGAGGTGGTGTGGAGTGACCACCCCAAAAGTGTCACTACCCACACACCTTAGAAGCCAGGCCTAGGACTATATGTACCAGGCTCATTCCTCATTCTAATTACACAATCTGGCCTTAGATACTCCTCACAGAGTTGTCCAACTAAGGAACAGTATAAAGAAGACACTGGTTGGTCTAAGCCCCATGAGTTAGTCTTTGACTAGCACCTCGCGCGAAAGTGACCAAGTGTTAAGTGGACACAGTTGCTAGCAAGTGATTGCCTAGGAACTGCTCAGTGTGGAACCGTGATCCTGAGGGTGATATCTTCTCCTAGCTGAAATGCTAGGAGCGGACGGCAGGTGCTATTGTGTCGGCCCTGTTTTCTAGTCCGTTTGCCTCAGGCCGGTTGACAAGGAGTACCGTCGGGTAAAGGCCACATGCATCAGCAACTGGCAGGTAGCTCTGAAAGTGCTGTGCGGAGCTTGCGTCTGGCGTCAGAGAAAAATCCTCTAGGCGCGCCACCCATCCGGTCGATGTTTCACCAAAATGGGAGCGATCGTCGGGGAGTCGGCCGGTCGATGATTCACAGAAGCGGGCTAAGTTGGAAGGATTGTAGTAGAGTGAAGAGACACCACCAAAACTGCCGCGCAGCAGCAGAAGGCGATGGAGAGCAGGGAAGCATTTCGAAGCAGGCACCGTTCGATGGATCGGCATAACGCGATGCATGCTGGCTGCATCAATAGAGCCGATGACCGTGCAAGAGGCCCTTTTGCAGCCCGAGGGGAAGCACTAGGACGTCGCCATCAAGTCGGAGTTGGCATCCATGGCTGAAAACGACACATAGTAGTTGGATAACAAGCTGAGAGACGCCAAGGTCATCGGCTCCAAGTGGGTCTTCAAGACCAAGTTCACAAAAGAAGGTGTGGTGGATAAGTACAAGGTGCGGCTCGTGGAGAAGAGGTACGCAAAGCGGTAGGGCAAGCAGTATGATGAGACGTTTGCCCCTGTCACCAAGTTCACAAGCATCTTGGCGATCCTTGCGGTGGCAGCCGTGAAGGACATGGAGCTCCACCAAATGGACGGAAAGACACCCTTCCTCAACAGCATCATCGATAAAGAAATCTACATGGAGGTGCAAGAGAGGGTGGAGGCACCGGAGGGCAAGGTGTGCAGGTTGCAAAAGTCCTTATATGGGCTCAAACAATCGTCGTGATGCTGGCACCAACAGATGGACAGATTAATGACACAACCCAGTTTCAAACACTTTCAGGCCGATCACAGCGTGTACGTGCGGTGTAGCAAGAAGCTCCATTAGATTGTTGCACTCTACGTGGATGATCTGATCTTGTGCTCCTCAGACCTGCCGAGCCTACAGCAGTTGAAAGGGCAGCTGAGCAGCATGTTCCACCTCGGACATGGAGGAGCTGGAGTTCTACCTCGGGGTGAGCATTACGTCGAACCGGAGGGTGCGCACGCTTGAGCTGGGGCACGCCAAATACGTGGCCAAGGTGCTGAAGCGATACATCATGAAGGAGTGCAAACCAGTGTGCAATCCTGTCTCTACGACCTGTGAACTCAGTGTGGCAATGGCACCACAAACAAAAGAAGAGTAAGAGGACATGGCAGGGGTGTCCTGCCAATCTGCAGTGGGCAGCCTCATGAATGCCATGGTGGCGACTCGACCGGACCTGGCCTACGCGGTGGGCCAAGTGAGCAAGTACGTGGCCAATCTAGAGCCACTACACTGGCAAGCGGTCAAGCGCATCCTTCGCTACATGCACACGACGCGGAACACGCGCCTCAGGTTTGACCGCAAGGGGCTGGTGGACCCCTTGCGCCTGGTCTATTGCACGCATGCACACTACGCTAGTGATGTGGACATGCGGAAGTCCACATCCAACTACGTGTTCTTCCTCACAGGTACAGCGGTCTTGTGGTGCAGCAAGAAGCAAGATTGTGTCGCCACCTCCACAGTAGATGCCGAGTATATTGCACTGGCCGAGGCGGTCAAGGAAGCTGTGTGGCTTGGCAAGTTGTTGGAGAAGCTGGGCGTGCCGTAGTATGAGCATACGGTGGTGCAAAAGGATAACACCAATGCACACAGGAGGATGAAACACTTTGACGTGCGTTATCACTAAGCACCGGACATGGTCGAGAAGGGGCAGATGGTGCTACAGCACTACAGCACACACAACATGCTTGCGGATTGCTTGACCAAAACGCAACTCGCGGACCGGCACACGATGAGCATGGCTGGACTTGGGATGACCACCTATGATGGGCTGGAGGTTCCAGTGGAAGGTGAGTGAGAGAAATCGGGAGCAGCGGGCATGGCAAGTGCAAGGGGGAGAATGTTGAAAAGTTGTCCCTCTGCATGCCCAAATGCAGTGCCAGGAGGCGCTGACGAGAGAGAGAGAGAGAGAGAGAGAGAGAGAGAGAGAGAGAGAGAGAGAGAGAGAGAGAGAGAGAGAGAGAGAGAGAGAGAAAATTCCTCGCTGGTGGATCTAGCAGCTCAATGATTGCTTGGAAGTTAAAATGGTTGGTTGCCCTTGAAAGTTGAAGAGTTCTTGCATCCAATGGAAGTTGTTTCACCAGAATTGAACAAGTATCGAGGGGTGTATGGCCTTCCAAAGTTGGGGTGTGCGCAGCGGCTCTGAGAGTCGACCGCGACTCGACTTCCGGTGGATAATCGACCANGAGAGAGAGAGAGAGAGAGGGAGAGAGAGAGAGAGAGAGAGAGAGAGAGAGAAAATTCCTCGCTGGTGGATCTAGCAGCTCAATGATTGCTTGGAAGTTAAAATGGTTGGTTGCCCTTGAAAGTTGAAGAGTTCTTGCATCCAATGGAAGTTGTTTCACCAGAATTGAACAAGTATCGAGGGGTGTATGGCCTTCCAAAGTTGGGGTGTGTGCAACGGCTCTCAGAGCCGGCCGCGACTCGACTTCCGGTGGATAATCGACCAGACCGAGTAACAAAACTTCCATCTGGAGTTTCTACTCCGGAAGGTCTGCTGAGGCGTCCGGTAGATAATCCACCGGATCCTGCAGTGCAGTTTGTTACTGAGCGACTCAGCCAAAATCCTGGCTCGGCGCCCGAAACTCAGTAGCACATTTTGTTACTCGGGGATGGTCAAAATTATTACTGCAGGTCCTCGAAGGCGTTTCAAACCCCGTCACACCCCATCACCAAAATTGATCCAAAAGAGGGGGAGGAGCATCATAACAGTGAAGGGAACCCCTACACCATATGCAAGGAGATCGGTGGAATGTTCAAAAAAGAAGTCGGTCATTTTGCCTCGAACTACTTAGACAACATCCTCGTTTTCTCCAAATTAATGCAAAAACACATAGAACATCTGCATGAATTCCTCGCGATCCTTTGGGAATATAACTTCTATGCGAAAGTGAGCAAATACAGTTTTACTCAAGGCGAGCTCGAATACCTTGGACAGATCGTCAGCAAGGTCAGTATCTGTGTTGACCCACGAAAGGTCCACGACATGGTGGATTGGCTACGTCCAAAAACAGGTGGACACATTCGGTCTTTCCTCAGCCTTGTAAAGAACTTCCTACGGTTCATGCAAGGGTATTTGGCTCTCGTAGCACCGCTAACCAGGCTCATGTGAAGATATGTGCATTAGAAACGGAAATCTGACTGCAAGAAGGCTTTTCATTAAGTTAAAGATCTTCGATCCATTGTGCTCATCTTAGCTCCTCTAGATTCATCACAACCATGGGAGATGCGGTGTAATGCGTCGATAGTCGGACTTGAAGCAGTCCTCATGCATGATTTTCATCCAGTTACATATGAGAGCCGGAAGCTAGTCCCCATGAAGATGCGGTACAAGACTGAGGATCAAGAGCTCCTTGCATTGGTATACGCTGTCAAGATGTGGTGTTGCTACCTCAAAGGCACTGAAGGGTTTTGACTGTTGTGACCGACTACAAACCACTGGTGTCTTTCCAAATGCAACCAAACATGTCAAGCCCACAAGCGCATTTAAGCAAATATCTGGGCCGATCCTCGTTTACATGGGAATATTGGCCACGATGCATTAACATTGCCGATCCACTAGGCCGGCAATCTGTGAAAATGAAAGCAACCACCAAAGCCTATTGGTATTTCATAGCCATTGCGGCAGCTATAATGCAAACACCAGACCCGCTCCCACCCTTGCGGTAACTACCCCAAGAGATTATCTACTTCAACGTCTTTGTAATCTGTATCCCGATGGGATACTGTGTGGATTCTTGGTTTCAAGACTCTTGGAATCTGGACAAGTATGGACCTGTGGAGGTTGTAGGAATCTGGCACGAAGAACAAGTTATTGTCCCAGCCTCGCGAGACCTTTGAGCAAAGATTATCTCCTAGTTCCACGACAAGCCAATCGTAGGTCATGTGGGACCACGGAAGACCAAACAGGCACTCTTGGACCACAATTGGTGGCCAAAATAGAGTGTCAATGTCCGTAAGCATTACATGATATGTGTCCCATGTCTTTACAAGAAAGCTAGTAACTAAATTTGTACTGGAGTCTTTCAACAGCTTCCCATCGCAGGGACTCCATGGGAGTGCGTCAGCATGGACTTCATTACTTGTCTACCGGACTCGGCTTGTAACCACGATGTAATACTAATGATTGTAGATCTTCTGACAAAGATGACACTCCTCATTCCTACAACCATTTATGTAAACACAAAATAGACTTCTCGTCTCTTTTTTTTACGGTGTTGTGAAGTACCGCGGCTTGCCGTTGCGTATCATCTCCGATCGAGACAAAACATTTGCTTGTACGTTCTACCGAAAGATGCACAAATAATTTGGCACTAAGTTGCAAATTTTGATAGCATTTCACCCTCAAACAGAAAGACAAAAACAGCGCGTGAATCACATTCTGAATTGCATGCTTTGCATGTATGTGGACCCTATCATGAATGACTTAAGCAAATTCCTAACACCGAGAGAGTTTGCAGTGAACAACTCGGTGAACGGCTTAACACGATTCATATTGTTCGTTTTAAAAAGTGATTGGCATCCAATGGTGCCCTCTTGATTGGTGCAGAGTGGGTGTATAGGAGGAAAAGTTCCTTCTACTCAATATTTTGTCAAACGCATATAATCTTTGTTATAGAGGGCGAAGGGTCACCTTTAAACTGCTTGGCAACAACAAATGGCATATGCCAACAAAATTTGCCATCTCGTTTGACATCAGTAACAAAGAGTTGCTTAACACTAAGAACCTCTTGCTGAAGTTGCCAAGGTCACACAAACTTCTATCGGAATGGATTGAGTCATTTTCCATCGTTGGACGCATCGGGCTAGTACTATACCAGTTGTTGCTTCCACTCAGTGTAAAGGTATATGATGTGTTTCATGTGAGCCTGCTGGCTCCATACACGGTAGGGAGAATTGTCCAGCCACCACCGGCAATCCTTGCTACAGACTGCCAATACGAGGTCCTTCGCCTACTCCAATACTGAGAGCGTACCCGCTCGTCACATGTAATTAAGGAATACCTCGTTCATTGAGCTGGATGTGGACCTGAACATAAGTCATGGGAGCCCGTATCCCGGTTGTCCACGAGGGTTTTCAACGAGTAATAGAGCAAGCCGGTAGCTCATACAGATCGACGCGTAGCATGGGGCACCACTTGAACGCGAGAATAGTGAACAACATTCCCGCCGGGCAGCATTCTTGGATAACAACCATCAGAGGTTGGGGACGTCCAACATGGTTGTCCCGCGGACGCTCGAGCCTAAAGGGGGAAGGCCGCTAGCCGCATTGAGCGATAAGCTACAGCTTAGGTCCAAGTACCAGGCACATGTTCATGTTTAGCTTGTGATGGAAATCAGTCAATTTCTTTCACGATGTTGAAAACTCACTGTCTTGCACTCTCACTTGTTGGTCATGAATAGGGACGGGTCATAATATGAGGGTAGGAATGTAGCGGGAGGGACAGTTTGGGGCCTCCCATCTCGCAATGATGAGGGGGTGGCTCGTAGACACATCTCGCAATCACGAGGGATGGTTAGTGGGCGGCCACCCGCTGCCTACCGGGCGGCCTGCAGTTAGCCGGTGGCCAGCCAACTAGGTGGTCGGTGGCAAATCAAGTGACCGGCCAGCCACCCAACCGTGAGCCAACAGCCTCCGATCGAGCTGGCGGCTCCACCGGCTGATAAGAGACCACGAGGGCCTCGAGGGCAAGGCTCGTGGCCTAGTGCCCTCGCCCTCGCTGCCCTCCTCGCCAACAAGAGTGAGTGAGGAGGGATAGGTGCAAGCAAGAGAAATACGACAAAAGGACAAAAGGTCAGCGCGGAATTGCCAAACGTGCATCGCACGCGAAGATTTCATGCCGACGCATCAAAAACGAAACTTGAGTTTGTTTACGACAAACTACAAGTTTCAAAACCAAAATACTCGTGCGAACTCACAAGTTTGCAATAATACCCCTCCTTCTTTTGGACACAGAACAAGAGGGCGAGGTAAGAACTGAAATGGGCCTCCATAGGCTTGACATATTCAAGTCTCTCTGCACAGGTCATTGATGATGATTGCCCCTAGGTGATGCGACAGGGTAAGACCCCTCAAGCGAGCTCTAAACGCCATTCTGCGAACTTTGATGACGACCTCATTGCAGGAGATGGAGACACGACCATTACACCATCCTTCTGAACTAGCATTGTTTAGCTCGATGTAAGAGTGACCAACGTTGTCCAACGTTAGTTGAAATTATCGCGTCTAATTGCTTAACACAATGATTCCATCCAATGTGAGACTACCGTAGTGCCCCATACATTCGACTAAAATTGTTGTTTTCCTTCAACCATTCAAGCACCTAAATAATTCTGGTCCCATGGATAAATCACTCCTAAAATTGCAAAAATCTATTTTCTCTACATATGGTTTCAGCTTCTGCGAGGACTGCGGGCAGAACGTGAAACATCCACGTTTCGAATGCAGTGCTGCGACAGTGCAGAAGTTACGTGGACGTGGCAGCCTCCAAAACGTGAATTGAGCTGCGAGACTACATGTGCCGCGAGCTGCAAGGTGCAGCTTCACTCTCCCTTTTCCCAGTTCGGAGGTTTGAAAACCGAAGTTCTAAGGACAGACCAAGGACGTGAACACACATTTCGACCAAACTCAGATAGCAATAAAACCCTGTTGGTTTATGTGGCTTCCACCCGTCACGACTGACGTTGATGCATTATCCTTATACCCACATTGGCGGTATATGGTAGAGGATGGCGTGACGACACAACGGGCCTCCGGACTATACCGAGACTTCTCAAGCACCTACTACACCGCCAGCAAGACGTGGTTGATGCATTCCAGCAGCCTTGTAGGCTTGTCGGGAGCTAGGAGAGTTTTCTTGGTGGGATGAGACCTGCGCACCCGGTGGACTGTACCAGTGCAACGAGGAGACCAGGTGGCTCTACTAGCGCTTCCGATTTTTGAAAAGCCGTGTGTGATGTTTGGATGTTGATTCTGAGATTTTTTGGCGCTGCACCTATTTTCTCGGTGGTTGAGACCCGGGCACTCGGAGAGCTGTTCCGGCGCCTCGAGGAGACCACCGTTATTGTTATTGTGGTGTACACATTGTGTTCTCTCCGCTGGCTTGTTTGGGTTCAGCGAGGGTGACAAGGCCCGGTGCGCCTAGCTGCCGGCGCCCCTACTTAAGCCCGCTAGGGGTTCATTTGTATTCTCTCCTTGTTCTTATATATTCAGGGTTCCATACTTAGCCAAATTCCTACCGTCTTGCATCACACTCACACACATAGCTCATGTCCGTTTTTGCATGGGCCTGCATGTCCTAAATCATTTCCAATTTGGTATCAAAGCACAAGGGGTCGTGTGAGCAGCAGAAGTAGCAGCAGTGGACGGAACGCAAAAAGAACGCGCCACGTGGCGCCACGCCGGCAGTAGCGTGAGGAACTGCGAAATGACTACACGTGAATGCCACAGGGGTGGTGAGCCATGCATAACAGCATTAGTGATTGCGGCGGCAATAGTAGTAGTAGCAGACGTGGCAGCCGCGGGAGCTGTAGTACCACACAGCAGGAGTAGTGGCGGCAGAGCCACCGCTCACAACAACAGCAGTAGCGGTAGTAGCAATACAGTAACAACCAGCACTAGCATTCGCAATAGCTGCATCGGCGGTAGCAGCAGCAGTAGTAGTAACCGCTTTGTTTCGTAGCAACACCAGCAATAGCAGCTGCAACAACGCATCAGCCGCTGCAACACCGGCGTCAACAGCAATAGCAGCAGTAGCCACTACAGTAGCGGCGGCAAGAGCAACAGCGTGCAGTAGCAAGCAGTAGTGGCATCAGTAGCAAGCGACAGCCACGGTAGCATGAAGCAGCAGCAGCAGCTGTTGCACAGCTTAGCAGCAGCAGTAGCAAGAGCAGAAGAAACAGCAGCAACAGCGGCGGGAGAATCAAGCAGCAGCTGCAGTTGCTGGGCAGAGTAGCAGCACTAGCACCAACGGCGGAAGTAGCAGCAACAGCAACAACCGTAGCAGCTGCACCCGCCGCTATAGCTGCTGTTGTAAGAGGGCCTCACAGCCCTCCTTTGAGGGCCCCCCGCCCCCTTGGAGGGGCCCCCTCGACCCCCATCAGGGAGGCCTCTCCGAGGGGGCCCGTTTGCCCCGTTTGCCCTCCTCCCCTCTTTTCAAGGGGGCCATTGGAGGGCCCCGTCGAGCCCCTTTAAGGGGCCTCTTGGAGGGGCCCGTCAGCCCCGTTGGCTGATCGACGGAGGGGCCGACGACAGAGAGCGCCCCCCCCCCCCCCCCCCCCCCC